>VUQJ01020980.1:1244-17094 GCA_015108635.1 Andinoacara biseriatus | reverse complement strand
ACACACACACACACACACACACACACACACACACACACACACACACACACACACACAGCTGTCAAGTGAGATGGCTGAAAGACAAAGGAGTGGAAGGTTGTTCTGAAAGAAGGAAACCCCATTAGCATCAGCCAGCAATACCACTCGGCTATGATGCAGCTGCACAAGGCCTCAGGCCAAACACGTACTGCAGCCTGTGTAAACACACACACACACACACACACACACACACACACACACTGATGCAGTTGCTTTTCTGTGACTAGGTTGGGACCCAAATGCTGGTTGTGGTTAAGATTAAAAATGCCCCCCTAAATTACATTAGCATTTGAAGCTACTGACTGAAGCACAATGCCAAATCTTTTCTAGCTTCTTGAAACTTGGTGAGGAAAATACTGTAGGTCCATTGCCCAAATTGGTGCTTGAAATGAAAACTGTGTGTACTTTCCAAAACAATTCTGCACAAAACATACACAAATGAGTGTTTAAAAATGTGATACTAGTTTAAAGAGCATAAATTGCATAAATACTATAGAGAAGGGCCAATATAGCTGCTTTGTTGTTTCGTGTGAGAGAGAAAATCAAACTCGTTATAAAATTTTGCATCCCTTAGTATGTACACTTCATGGAAAATATGTCTATGCTAAAAGCAGGTAAAGTACCCAATGACCATTTCTCATTCCTTTGGCATGACATAATACAAGCTAACTCTTTCTACAACACACATGGAAAGCTGGAGATGCTGTGAGAGTGTTGAAAACAGCCACGTTAAATGCCTATTTTGTTCTCAACCTTCTTTTTTCCTCTTCTTCCCTTTCTCTTCAATACCCATTTCCTCAACCATCCCTGTACTGCATTCATCAGATTTCTGCTATTCACTCTCACTACATTTGTTAATCAGCTTTTCTTCAGTTCCACTTTTCTCCACTTTTTCATTTTCTATAAAGTCAAAAGTTCTCCTCATGTCACACATACTGTACTTCCTTCTTTGTTAGGCCATACCTCTAAATATTCCCTTTCTTGTCCCATTTTACTTATTTTTCAGCATTTCCTGCCATCTTGACCCAAACCAGTCAGTGTCCTTTCCACACTGTCCTTCACATGCTGTTGACTGGCCTTCAGATGAAGGTCTTGTCTAAACCAGTCAGGCCTTGAGAAGTGGCCCTGGCAGGCAGCTGAGGTAGACATTCATATAGTAACACACTGCGGCGTGTCTACATACACACACAGCAGCCAGTGCTGTGTGTCCTTCACACTGGCTGTAGTTCAACTCATAACATGTGTTTACCCCCATACTGTAACAACCTCCAGCAAAAGCAGTTGGCGCAATTAACTCCCTCTCTTTGCTGGACACATACACACATCTTTCAAAACTGCAACGGGCATAAAACAGAGCAACTGACGGGGGAAAAAAAGTATTACAGTATATGTTCATTGACCATATATATTTATGTGGCTTTATGGAGTGAACCTGTGCTATATCCCAGACAATCAGACTAAGCTTGTCTACTTGTCTACAAGTGTGTGTGAAGTGTGTGCACAGAGCATTCAATGTCCATAACCATCACCACAACCCCTGTCAAATAAATAGAGAGAGACTGGATGGAAGACAGGGAGCAGAGCACACGGAAAAAGATAGTTGGGAAAGAGAAGGCGGGACCTAAAGAGGAAGAAGTAGAGACATGTACACTCACTTCAGGTGCTTATTTAGACTAACTATGTGAGTGCAGTACATACTGCCAATAGTTTACAAATGCAAATTACAAATTCCCATGCAAAGGTAGAGTTTAGGTGAATGAGGCTCTGACCCCAATAGTGTAAACAGTTGATATCTTCAGGGAGTAATTAAATAACATAATGGATTACTTTGAAACAGGTAACAAGTAATGTGCAATATATTACTTTTTGAGTAACAACCCCAAAATTTTATATTGCCCCAAGTGGAGAAATTTATGTATCTCGGGGTCTTGTTCATGTGGACGCTGAACTGGTCCACCCTGTTAAAGAGCTGTCGATATACTGGTCAAACTACATCCCCACCCTCATCCATGGTCGTGAGCTTTGGGCAGAGACACAGACTTTTCTGAAGGGTGGTTGGCCTCTCCTTTACAGATAAGGTGAAGAGTGTGGTCATTGGAGAGGGGCTCAGAGTAGCTACTCCTGCACATTGAAAGGAGCCAGTTGAAGCGGTTCAGATATTTGACTAGCCTCCTCTGCACATTCTGGGTGAAGTGTTCTGGACATCTCCTACTGGAAGGAAGCCCTGGGGCAGACCGAGGATACGCTGGAGAAATTAGATGTCTTGACTGGCCTGAGAACACCTCAGTGTTCCCCTGGATAAGCTGGAGGAGGTGGCTAGGGAGAGAGAGGTCTGGGTTTGGCTGGCTTTGGTTGCTACCCCCCGCAACCTGGCCCAAGATAAGTGGAAGGGAGGCTCAGAACACGCTGGTGGACAGTCTATATCTTTTCAAGCCCAGGAACATCTCAGGATCCCACTCAAGAAGGATATGGAAAATGATACTGGAGGGAGGGATGTCAGGACTACCATTTCTAGCCTGCTGTTATCGTGTCTTCAGATAACTAGCAGAAAATGGATGAATGAATTGACAATGGGTCTTGAATAGAAGCTGACAGACTGTCTGAGAAGATGGATCAAGTACCTGCTGCTGCTGTCTGCTGCTTGCTCTATGAGGTTGATACAAAAGCCATGTGCAGACGATTGGGTCCACATTGATAGCTATGCCCTGGACACTGACCAGCAGAACTGCACCTGGAAAACACACATACAAAATCAGAGTTTTAGTAGTATAACACAGAAGACAAAGAAAATCAAATCAAAGATACATTTGTTGTGTTTCCAAAAAAAGAAAAAAAAAAGACAGCAAAGAACATGCTGTTCATCTGTTTACTTTTACAAAATTAAATTTGTGGAGAGCAGTTGTTTGACAGTGCTCAAGCAGTGTTTTGAAGACATTTGACTTCAGTAATCAATATAACTTAGTCAACAGAATCCAGATAAAGAGATGCACAGGATAATTAACTCATACGGAGACTATGTGAACATGGACAAAGTTCTGATGCTGCAGTTTCTGCAAAGTAAGAGGAATATTGATGTGGAATCAATGTAACCTAGTATAACCAATGAGTGAAAGTGACTCAGGGCAAATCTTCTCACCCTGAGAGATTCCTCCACGGGTGTGCATAATAAACTGTGTCCAAATGAACTGCTGGTGGGTACTGAGTGCAGCAATGAGGACAGTTTGTTTCAATTGCGCTGTTCAAAGTGGTATCACGCTAAGCCAAGAATAACATTTTCCTTTGATAAATTTCTATGAAACTCAAGACTTTCTCTGGGTTTTGGTTTACTCTTAAATAATAATCTTTACCAACAATAAGCGGACCCTGAGGTAATGCATTAGGATCCTATCAATAATGATTCCCATGCCGGCAGGATTAGCATAAGGTCTCTGGCGTGCCGTGAAATGTCCCAGCATGACGATAGGAGGATGTTTCAGCTCTAGAAGGACTTTCAGCAGTTTAAGGGAGCTTTAGACAAGACCCGTGTCTTCTGTTTCAGGCCCTGAGGCAAATATGTGTGCGTGTGAGTTTGTGTGCGCATTTCACCTCCAACAAAGCTTGATTGCCTGCTGCTTTGCCTAACGTTTTAGTGTCTCCAAAGTATGGACAAAGCAGAATTAGAACCACCTCTCCCCTAGCATGCACATACACACACAGACACACACACACATGCGGACACATTTTTGTTACACTAGCTTTGTAGCTTGGCAGGAACAACTCCCTCTTCCATTATTCCTTGTGAACAATACAAATAAAACTGTTCTAATTTGCTCCACTTTTACAACATTTAGTGATTTATGGCCTGTGAACTTGTGTATGTATGTGTGTGTTTGCAGTGCAAAATAAATCTGTAGGACTGGAAGAAAGAGCAATGTATTTGTGTTCATACTGTCAAATACGTACCTAAGTCTGTATGTAAGGTGTGAAAGCTTTAATATGTACATGTACAGTATACTATTTTATAGTGTATGCACAGGTCAGTTCTAGGTTTGTGTGTATATTATTCACTGGGTGCACTTTATTCCTCAACCATGATTTATTACTAGTATACAATCCTTTCTGGGCAAAGGGGAAGCATTCTCCTTGGATAAAGTCAAACTGACTCAGAGTTCTTCCTCTATTGCTTCATCTATGCATCCATCTTCCATCAATTCCACCCCAGTGTTTTCACTGTTTCCCCATCCACCTCTCTCCCCCTTCTGATGAGGAATCATAACCTCAGTCCTGTGGCTTGAACTTCTATACCACAGTGTGGCTTCTTAATAGGCTTTGGCTGTGGCTGGAGTTCTGGGGCCCAACTTCAAGTGGTTTTGCTGCAGCTCAGAACAGCATAAGCCGTATAGGACCCAGAAGACTGGGAGCAAGACGAACAGTGAAGATATGTTTAAGAATCTAAATCTTGGTCTATAGGTTGGACTGGACTGGCACATGTTTATTTAGCACTAGAAAGATAAATAATAACAAAAATACTGCACCCAGGTTCATTTATTTATTAGTTTATTTAACAGGGAGAGTGTACTGTATTACCATTATTGTAAATGCACCAGAATTAGCCAAAAGGCTATTTTTCATCTGTTGTCCCTAAGGAAATTTTATGAATAGGTTAATCTTTTAAAGGGGATCGCTTAACACAACTGCATTTGGCATTAAGCATAAATAATCAAACACAGAAATAAGTTATTACTTATCAGATGAGCCTATTTGTAGGCTACCTTGAATATTTCTAATTTGGCTGTGTAGATATCTGCTTAAATAAGTGAAGTATACAGTGTTATGCCAGCAGCTGTAAACTTACTGTGGCTGTGTGTCATGTCTGCTTGGCATCTGTTCAAGACAGCCATGACCATGTCTATACATCATAACACCACTCAAAAACCTCTTTTTCTAAGATTAACAGAGCAAACAATACCCCCACCCCTCCCGCTAGTGTGATGGTGACACAGAAGTAAAATATGTGTTGACCTTCCTCTTGAGGCTTTGAAGACCAAGGCTTTACTATACACAGTGTGTTCTTGTTTCATCATTGTGTTGACATAACTACCAGAGAGTGGCACCTCCTTTGAAGCGGGCAGGACCATGAAACGGCCTGGAGTGTTTTAGAGGGCGACCTCGGCAGCAGGCTAACTGTTGTTTTTCTCCACTCTAACAGGGTGGCATTTGCGTAATTACAAAAAAAGTGATGACAATGATTACAAAGGTGTTTTTCTTACTTCCCAAATGATTCCTCAAGAAAACACTGCAAAACTCCTGAGTGGACGAGATTCTGAAAATACATACAATCACAGAACGTACATGCAGGCATCTGTGAAGACACGCTTACTTTGACTAAACCACAGTGGACCTATTAATGCCAAAGGTGTTTTTTTTCTTCAGTAGCTTAAGACCGGCAGAGTTAAAAACAAGCACAGGGCTTTTGGTATTTTCTTACTGCTGCCTGTCACAGCCTGAGGCTACATTTAAGTATGCCGACTGAGAAAGGGCCTCTGACCTTAAAGCCCTGTCTATGTTCTTGTCAGTCTCTCTCATTTCTGGGTCAAAAATCTTTGTAAACAATCAGCCACACATTTTTGCATCTTCATACTGTCTTTTTATCAGGCTACATCGTTTACACATCGACTTTTCTAAACATAAAATCTGCTTTTGTTCAGTCACTGCAACCATGAAATTTAATCAACGGGGAGTGGTTAGGTCAGCGCAAGTTCAAAACCAAGTCCCACAGTGGAGACCAAAACCCTGATTGGGGGTTGCAGAGGGCACAGCCTCTCAACTATGGGGCAATGACCCCCAACATCAGAGTAATAGACAGGCAAGGTGGGAGGCGCTCTACAGTCACCCCCCAGGTAGATGGTGGGGGGAGGATTCACGTCTCAGCCAACTAATCGCCCCCTCAGAATCACTTCATTGTTGGACGTGAGGCAGCGCAGGGACCCTGCGTCCAGCTTCTCCAACAGAAAATAAATAAATATAGCCCAGCCCGCGTCAGCCAGATGACTTGTGACAGGTTTGGTTAATTTCGAAGCCAAGTAGCAAAACAAAACATTACGCCAGCGTGCGGGGCCTACACTGCCTTTAATTGCTTTTCCGATGAGCTCATGACTCGAAGGTGTCCTGGAGTGAGCCGTGCAGCCCGACAGGTGTTCTACTGGTGTATGTGTGTGTGTGTGTGTGAGGGAGAGAAAGAGAGTTGGAGCTGCTAACACCAATGAAAAGGGACTCAGCTGTGTGTGGGTGGGTGCAAAAAACACTGTTTGCAACACATGATATTTGCGTGTGTGTGCTTCCTTATGAACATAAGTGTTTCTGTTTGGATCTATTTCATATGAGCTGTATAACAGTGAACATCCCCTTGAGCCACACACTTTCTTGCTCTCTCAGACACAGACACACACTCGTCATTCTCTCACACACATTGACTGCTCTGCTGTTCCCCTGCTGAGCTGCGACCCAGCAGCCCAGGGCAATGCCGCCACAGGAGCCCAGGGGCTCAGGAAGGACACAGGCAGGTTTGACTGGAAACAGACCCTGCTCTATGGAAAGCCTGCTCTCACTCTGGGTCTATTTAACTGTGCACTGGAAGCTGGTATATACAGTATGTGTGTTTTTACGTGTGTGTGCTTTTAGCAGAGTATATAAGGCTGCAGCCCTAAGTGTATGTGTGTGTGTGTCTTTCAATATGACCCAACTGCGGTAGCTTGCAGGCTAGACCCACCTCGTAAAGGTTGAGTATAGCTGTGGGTACAGTAACAGTAATAGGGAGGAAGAAACCTGTAAAGTGACTCAGCCAGCAAGAAAATCAAGAGAAGGTAGAAAGAGAAAGCTGAACAGAGGCAGAAATAATTTCTAAAAATAAAGTGAAAGGAAGAAGAACAGACATACATTCAAGGGAAGTGAAAAACTGAAAAAAGCGAGACTGAAAATCAGCAAAAAAGGAAAGAAAATGTAAATGATGAAAGAGTACTATTTCAAGAAGTCATTTTCTTAATCTTTATAAGTGAGCTACTCAATGTGAGTGTGTCAGTGTGCCAAGCCATGGATCTGAATGATTTATAGGATCACTGCAGTGTGTCTCCATACATGCAATGTTCTGTGAACTGGATGTATCATCATCCAAGTCTGGATAACAAGTAAAATGTGTTGTGCATGTTTGAAAAGTTAATGTTCATAAACTATATAATTTAAAACTGTTGTGTACAGACATATATAAAATACACGTGTCTACATCTGGACACTGTATGTCAACGTGTATATGCATTGTTATGCAGTCGTGTAGTGAGTACAGGACTCATCCACGGGGAGAGGTCCATCCCTGTTCCCATCAGCAGAGGCTCCTTCTATCCCATCGACTGTGTTTGGTGAGTCATTATTTTGTGCTTGAAATCCAACATTTTTCAGGCCGGCTGTTTTGCTCCAGACAACTGAACATGCTGCAGCTCTGTTGTTGGGACAGCTCTGGGTGGTGCCTGAGTCAACAGTAGCACACTTTCTCTGTGTATGCATGTGCATGTTTCAGTGTTAATATGTACACAGTGTATTTGAAGCTAAATACAAAAGAGTGATTTCAAAAGATACTTAAGTATCAGGGTAAGTAGGACCTGAACCAAAAACAAAGGTACATTTTAACATGATTTTAACTGTGATAAAGGCCACCACTCATTACTTTTATCTACAATTTCATTTAGGCTCTATATTTTTGAATGCCTTCTGCATGGTGTCTTAAATAGCATAAAACAGACCACAGCACAAACAGCTGACCATGGGACACTTGCACATCCATAGGATATATTGCAGGCCAGTAGTGAGGTCAGACAAGGGGTTGAAGCAACAGAACAGCAGCTCTGTCCAACTCCAGATGTTGATACGAGCCTTTATAGTCATACATTTCCCAATTCTACTTGACTCCTAGCCTTCATAAGTCCACATCAATGGACGTGTTGAAAAGACAACCAAACTCGGCACAACTGCTGCCTACACCACTACTGAAACCCAACCAGCCCTGATTTGGAGTATTCCAGCTGCTGTCTCTTTTCCTGGTCTCTCTCACCGATAGAAAATGCTTCTAGTCAGGACCAAATGTGACCTGGCCCTTGTCAGCAAGATAGCTAGCTTTCTTAATGAGAGACAAAACAGACTTGGTCCTGATTGCATTAATGTATCATTACCATATCCATCATGGACATACAGTGCACTGTGTGAACTCTAAATGAGCCCCAGTATAATGTAAGGGGAACAGGAGAGACACTTCTGAGCTCATTAAAATAAACAGACTTCTGCTTCTGCTGCTGCTTTCCCACAGAAAGCTTGAGTTTTGCATACTTACCTTGAAAAGTCCTTATCACTGCTATCATTTAGTTGGCTCATGGGCTTTCTCTGCAGTTCAAGCCGAGTTCTTTCAGTTTGTCATGAGGATAGGGGGAGTAAAGCATGTTAATGTCTGCCATTAGGTGAGCCTGCTTCCAAGTATTTTATATGAATTACACTAACAAATCGAAAAGGCTATTTGCAAATGGCAAAATGTTAAGTTTACGTGAAATTGCAATTATGTTATACTCCTGAGGCTAATAATGTCCATAAAAAGGAAATATATTGCCAAGTAATGATGTAGGCCAGTCTTTATACAAATAGTAACAACATGAGGGGGGGAAAAAAAATTTGGAAACTGTTTCTATGTCAGAAACACAGCAGCTCTTAATGATGCCCACAAATCAAAGGAAGTGTAAAGCAGGAAAGGAAGATGAAATATAGAGCAGAGAATCTAAATAGCATGAATATGCACAACAATCAGTCACAACATGAAATTCATTTCCCAAATGTGTAGGTCACCTTCATTCCATCAAATCAGCTGTGTGAGACATGGACATAGGCCCTTCGTGGGTATCCTATGGTGTCTGACAACGGGACCTTGACAGTGAATCTTCTATATCCTATAGTTTGTGGTGTGGGGCCAGTTGATCAAACTAGTTTGAATACATCCCATGGATGACTGAATTTGTATGCTGGGTCAAAAAACTGTGCTTTATGTCTGATGCAGCCATTGTTGGAGTGCCACTGCCACAAAGGGGCGTCCTTGGTCTCCAACAATATTTAGGTGGCTGGTATGTATATTTATTTTATCGACTTCTATCGACTGTATTTGCAATTCTTTTTTTAACTTATCCAAAATATAATATCATTTGGAGTTGTTGACCATCTTTATAATCCAACTCTATTCAGGAACAAACGTTCAGATGCCAGCCGCTCAACTATCTTCTCCAGTTATCCCCTTCAGCTCGTTCCACAGCTCTCAGTCTTTTAGAGAGTGTACAGGAAAATCAAGGACAAAATGCTGTCTTTAATTACCTTCAAATCTCTCCACCTCTCTGCAGATCCTGTTCCCTCAGTCTCTCAGCTTGGCCTTTTGTCAGTTCAGTAGACTAAGTAATGATCTCAGTGACAGATCAAAGTCTCCTGTATGAGATCTGGGGTCGCTTGGGAATGCTGCGCTTAAGAAACTGAGATTAGCACAGTAATATTTAGACGATCTTCTGTATCTGTCTGTATATTGCTATGGCTGTCATCCACTCAGCTGGTCTGAATATTTCTGTCAAGCAATTTGTCTGCTTAGTCCATGACTAAAGTTTAGCTTATTTGAAATATTTTTTCAATTTTGGCAACACTTGAGGTGATAAGGAGTCGATGATGAGACATTTTTGCATTACACTCCTCAGAGATCAATAAAAGACCACGGCCAGCATTAAAAAAATGCTTTTCCATGGATGCTCAGTTGATTACTGCTCATGTTTGCTACCGTATTCCAAAGAAAACGCTGCAGCTGCTGCCAGAAATAGTTGGGGGTGGGGGATGGGGAAGGGGTCTAGACACAAAAGGATTTCTTCCTGGGAAAACACACAAAATACAAAGTAAATCCTTCAGGACATGGAGAGAAAACTGGCATTTTCTTGAGTTTATTCAAGTAAGTTCATTCAAGTCAGTTACATGACTATTAATCTCTTAAACCTTGTCTCTAAAATTCTGTGTCAAGATTGGGCAACTACTCACTTATTCTGCATTTTAGGTCTCTATATGAAATTTTTGGATTTCTTTTTAATTTTATCATTATTTACTTTATATATTTCTAATCAACAAAATATGAATTGTACGCATGTTCAATTTGCTCTTTTCTTAACCTCAATATCAATGTGGCACTGTTGTACATGTTGTTCCATTTATTTAATTTTACACTTTCACTCCACAGCAACAAACATGGGAATCGGGATTTATTTATTTTTTTAGTTAAAATCTCTTAACCCCTTCTTCGCTCTCTCTTTCATTAGTTTCAGTCTCTATGGGTGCATCTCTCAGTTCCCACTCTGACTATCCACCCCATCTTCTTCTTGCTTGCCACAGTAGATTGAAGATTACTACTCTTAAAGACATAGTCTTAAGTGGTTGCACATTTGAACCATTTAGCAATTTGGTCTAATGGTTTCAGGATGAGCTATTTTAGCTGCTATGCAGGGTCGGATGGATAGGGGGATGAAGGGGTGTACAGTATATTGAAATACTAGTTCTGATTGGCTGCATTTCCTTATCCAGGACGGGGGTCACTGCAGTGTCAACGCTATAAGGGATGAGCTCAAGCAGAGATAGGATGATTACAACTGAACAATTAGAAGTTAGCAGATGGAGAAAAATATCCCAAGACATGACAGCAAAGTGAAGACAAATTATATACGGCTGTTTTAGAGACAAGATCTTTTCCAACAGTAAGCTTGTGGCTAAAATGGGATACTGGAAACCTTTTGGGTTGATTAGGATAGACATAGCGATTAATATTCACTCACTGGTGTCTAAGTTAAACCCCAAACCTTCACCCTTGCATGAAAACTCATCTAGATGACACTACACTGTCAAGGACGTGTAGTTTTGTGTGTGTATGTGTCCTGGAGCTTCAGAGAAAGAGCTCCTTCACATCTTTGGCCTGTTATTAGCCACTGCTGAATGAAGACATGAGTTGAACACGTCGTCACCAACAGGAAAGTAAAGGCCAAGTGTGTTTCTTGTTATTGGAAGATGTCACTCCTGTCTGCACACACACTGATGATAAAGAAGAAGTGTTTATGCCCACAAGAGCTGTATTAAATACAGTCAGACATCACACATACAGACAGGCATGTACTTTTGCGCACACACATAAATAAAGGATGCTTAAGCCACCTGCAACCCAGGACTTCCAAACTACTATCAGCTGCCCTGCATTAACAAACCATGGCACAAACGCAGTGATGAGTCAGCTACTCTAAACACATTTGAAATGCTCCTCAGACTGGCTTATTTCAGACCAGTGGGACAAACGGGGAGGGGAGAAAGATGGAGGGGTGATAGTGATGAAGAACACAAGGGAGGGAAAGGGACAAAGAAAGGAAATGGTGGGAGAAAAGAGTTGGATCAAGTGAAAGGAAAAAGGGAGGGAAGGGAGATGAGATACATGAGACAAGTCTTTGAAGGTAGAAAAGTAGCAGCAGCAGCAATTGCCAAAGAAGTTGACTTATCCTTCAGCCTCTAATCCACGAAGGACACGGACACCTTCTTAGTTCAATGATCCCTGTGTTTGAAAGGACACACACTCTCACAAAAATGACTAAGATGCTGGTTTATGTCATATGAGCTCATAAACACACCACACTGACAATCCAGTTCCCTTATTCTCAGATGTTTGTTGGCTGATGAAAACAGGGGATAGCATACACACTCTGGTCACTTTAATAGGTACACCTTGTTAGTACCAGCTTGATCATCCTTTACCTGCAGAATTGACTTATTGACTCATTGTGGCATAGATTCAACAAAGTGCTGAAACATTCTTAAGAGATGTTAGGCCATACTGACCACCAGAGGCAGCATGAAGCATTGATACAAGGCAGGATGGACCCATGTTTTCATGCCAAATTCTGACTCTACCAACCAAATGTTGCAGCAGAAATCTGAGACTCATCAGGCCAGGCAACATTTTTTTGAACTTATATTTTGTTGAGCCTGTGCAAAATGTATCCTCAGTTTCTAGCAGCACCTGGTGTGGTCCTCTGCTGCTCTAACCCATTTGCTTTAAGGTTCAAAATGTTGACATTATGCATACATAATGTAGAAGAGCATCGGAATATTTGAGTTACTCTTGACTTCAGCTCAAATCACCGGCCATTCTCCTCTGGTTTCTAGCATAACTAGTAACTATCATCCAGAAAACTGCGGCCCAGTGGATATCTTTTCTTTTTCAGACAATTCTCTGTACACCCTAGAGATGTTTGTATGGGAAAATTCCAGTGGATTAGCAGTTTCTGTGCCATAACCATGGCACATTCAAAGTCATTGAGTAAATGCACTGACTTGCTGTCATGCGATTGGCTGATTAAATATTTGTGTTAACAAGTGGCTGAGCAGGTGTACCTAACAAAGTGACCAATGAGTATATCTGAATGTAGCAATGGGATAAATTCCAAGGTGTTCCAAAAAAGAACAACATTGCTACATGGATTTGTTAACCTTAATTTGAACCTTGAAATTCACAAAAGGAAGAACAGAATTTTTTTTTTAATTAAGAGAAGCATGGGACACATGATGGAGAAAACTGTTAAAGCTATGCTGAATAAAATTAAATCCTAAAATTATCTCAAAACACAGTGACAAACAGACTTACTTCAGCATGGAAGATACATAATTTCTTATGGAGGACAATGAACTGACATAGTACAACAGCTCTGATAACAGCAACAATCATCAGAGCAAGAAATTGCTACCTCTGAGCCATAGTTGTTCAGTGTTCCTGTAGGATTATAGCATTAACTAAACCAAACTTTAAAAAAAAAAAATGGAGATCAAAAACTTGTATCTTTGCATAAAATCCACACCAGAATGGCTTGTAAATATTTTCTTGTGATACCATGTTACTGCACAACTCAAAATGCATCACAACCTTATAGTGCAAAACTTACCGCTACCTGAGGGAGGAACAATTTTACATTTCAAGTTCAGAGTACTATTATTAGAAACACTATGAATATGGTGGCTCAACATTTGATTATGAGCCAGAGGAGGTTGATGGGCGCTAATGTCTCGTGGCTATTAGTGTCGGGAACAAGTCCTTTCATCTGCAGGTCTTGTATATGCTGTGAAGGGAAGAGAGCAGTGCTCGGGCTGACTGTGTTTACTGCCTGTTTATCTAATGGGCATGTGGGGGGCTGGAAGGCCACAAAAGGTCAAACCACACACAGCGTGAGGAGTCCAGGACCCCCAGAGGACCACTCAGAGTGATGAGATTATACAACTACTGCTTGGTCTATGACTACTGCTGCACACAGACATGTGTAGTAAGAGTCTGGCTGACACACGCACACTTGACTCAGAGTGATGATAGTTTATTACTACTGTATTGAGACTAAGAGCCCCTAGGGCAGGAGGATGAGTTGAGGGTTCCTGTGGACCTAAAGGCCCCCAAGGCAAAGTGAGGGAAACAACTCTGAGAAGGCCAACTATGTATACACTATTTTTGCTTTAAATCAGATATAAATTATAATGCACTGAAACACACACATAATTTCTGGCAAATATTTACATGCTAGCTGTGTAGGCCTACATACAATGATTTAATAATTTTAAAGCCAAAAACATATGACAAATACAAATACAAACACACACAGGGAAAAATTATTTGCAGTTTGAAATTAGCAACCCTAATCATCAGCATCAGTCTACAATTTTAATGCTGCATAGTAAGTAAATATATGAGAGAATTTTCCTTCATAGCAGCTGGTTATACTGCTACCACCTGCGTGATCTCAATCTTTAGTACCACTGCTTGTACAGAGGACTGCTTTGTGCCTACAAAGGGAAAAAGAGAGTAGAGGATACTTAGAAAATCACTAGCAAACAGCAAATCAAAGGCAAGCAGTCTGGTTTGTTTTCTCACGGTACAGGGCCTGAGTGAAGAAAAAAAGAAGAAAAAAAAAACAAAAAAAGGCTAGATAAAATAAACCTTTAATTTGACTGAAATTGGAGGCAACAAGCGCTGCTGTAAGAAAAGGCTGTGAAGTGTGATTTCTTGCGGTTTGGGTTAATCCTGATTGAGGAGCCCCTGAGTTGAAATGTCAGCAATATGAGACTAAAACAAAAATAATTACATCCAGGGTTAATGAACACAACTGCCTGAGGCACTAGAGCAAAATAAGAGGGGGCAGTGAGAAAGAAAGAGAAGGTTTTAAAAAAAAAAAGAAAAGAATGAGAGTAAGCTAAAGAAGAAGTTTAAGGGGCAATTTGCTCTCATTTCTCAAAGAGAAAGGGTCAAAATCATAGACCTATATTCATCTTCATCCAGGCAGCTAAACATCTAACTGCCTTTGGTAGAACAATAAATTGCAAATGATCAAGATGGTATTCTGATACAGGAACATCCATCTGGGACTGTACTATGCTCAATGTGGGATTTCCTATCTACATTTATGAACTGTATGGATAAAGGGCAAGTCGTAAAGTTTGGCAGCACCACACCGTCCTTTGAATCTACTGTCATGCTGAGCAAATTCATACCATCGCTCCTCCACCCTGCTTTCATCTTTGCCGTTATGTCTACACATACTATCTAAGCTGTGTAGGGAGCTGCCCATTACAATAACACTGGTAAATGGTGCTAGAAGGCACCTGCATCTTGCACTGCTAAACTGTATGTGCCTGTGTGTACCGTGTATACTCTGTATGTGAAAGTCAAATAGGAAATGTTGGAGGGTAGGTTGGTGTGCAAGTGTATATCTTTGGTATCTGTACAGTATCTACTCAAAAGGATACAAATTGTTTGTATTTGTAGTATCTTTGAGAATTTTTTGAGCTTGCACAGCATTAAGACTGTGTGTTAGAGTATGTTTACATGTGCATTTGACACTACCAGTAATGTTTGCCTACAAAATAATGTGTGAAAAATTGAAATTAATTTATCGTCATCAACAAAAGTATAGTTATAGCATTGGGTAGGAAGAGTTTAAATTTTCTGTTCAAGGCCAGGAGTGTGTGTTTGTGTGTGCTTGCGCACACCTTAGGACACTCCACCTCCAGACATGTCACCCTCTCTGCTCTTACAGCTGGCTGCCCTGCACAGCTGCTGGAGGGGGATGAGTCCAGGCAGAGATCCACAGAGAAAAAAAAACAATCCACATCAAAGGAGTTCCACTGGTGGAACACGATTATCAACCTTTATCCTCTCTACAAGTCCTCCCTCCACCCGAGCATCACTCACATGGGATGGGAAGCAAGGGGAGAGTTGCTAAATACAAGCCAACCGCAAACTGATCTTACTCATGTCTTCCTTTACTCTTTTGACTACTTCTCTTTGTTCTTTAACTGTACTTCCAAAAGACTTGTGCTATAAACAGGCAAACACAGACAGATAGCAGCAGCCTCACAACAATCTCACTCCATTCAATCCTTCAAGTTCTTGCTTTAAATAAGTTAAAGAGTGATTTTGCTGCGGCTTGGACAGCACAGGGTGTGAACAGGGTACACACTGGTCACAGACCAGTTATAGCTTGCAGTTATAGCTTGTAATCAAGCTCAGAGCAATCATGAGTTATTGGAAATTTATGCAAATGACATTTTTTAATTACCTTTAAATTCAAATCAGCTTAGGTTGCAAATGGTTCAGAGAATTGGTGCAGCAGTTGTTTTTAACGAGATGTGTTAAATAAGGTTTTAAGAAAAAAAAATTTGGGGGGGGGGGGGGGGGGTTTTTTTTTTTTTTTTTAAAAATTTTTAG
>VUQJ01020969.1:1873-13451 GCA_015108635.1 Andinoacara biseriatus | reverse complement strand
ACAGAGCTTTAATTCTTTTGAAAGCCAGACTCTTAGTCTTGTCCACCCCAACTGGGAAATTAAAAAACCTGTTTAATTTGTTATTGTTTATCGTCCACCTGGTCCTTACTCAGAGTTTCTGTCTGATTTCTCAGACTTTATCTGATTTACCTTACAATACAAAGCGCCTTGAGGCGACTGTCTGTTGTGAATTGGCGCTGTATAAATAAAATTGATTTGATTTGAATTGATTACTCCAAAAATGCAGTAAAAAAAACATTTGACTTAGGGCTTCATTTCTCAGAATTTGCTAAAGTGCAATGAACATACAGATGCCCCAAATATTAGCAATGGATGAAGAACACGTGCTTAACTTGACCTTGTCTGACAGGGCAATTCACTTGCATATTATATACAAAAACAGACACCGCACAACACCAGGCTATCTTTGACTAGTGCAAAATTTCAGAGTGGTGGTGAGCCTTCAGGTGCTGCTTAAGATTTCTGGTGTTTTTTCCACCAAGTTTTAATGCACAGTTACCTCAATCTCCCTGGACAATGCATTCAGTTTTCCTTTCAAATGTGTTATATTGAAAATACGTCCATAGATATTTTCTTGGTTTGCGTACACCGAGCCCCTTCATGCAACCTCCAGCGTGGTTAAAGCACGTGTCAGACTCAAGGCCCGCTGGCCACATCCGCCATATAATTTTATACGGCTTTATATGATTTCATATAGTTATTATTAATGGGAAGCGAGTAAATATTGCTCCCACCACTTATACTACAAATCCCACAATGCACTGCAACAGCTGCCGCGAAAGCCTGGACCTATGCACTGTTGCAGATTGATCAGTGATTAGTGGATAAAAACAACGGTCAGCAGTTTTTACAGTGACATTTAAGCTAGTCTGACCCCCCAAAATGGCCAACTGAAAAGTGGAAAACAGGGATTTTCCAAACAGGAGGGAGGCACAGGTAAATCATGCATCTCTTTTCACCGCTTGCGATGTGTTGGTAAAAGAGTGGATTAGTGGGATGGATGTGGGAGAAGATGCAAAGGGAGATGTGCGTCACTGTGTCACACAGCAGGAGCAAAGTCCTGAAGACAGAACACGCCATGAGCACCGTAACACAGCAATAAGAAACTTGCTCTTTAGTTACCTTGGGGAATTCTTCTCTTCTGGTGGCTCTCTGCAACTACATTATGTTGTCTGCTTCTAGACATACTAAGCTGTTTCCTCAAGGCAGCAACACAAGAAGGTCTCTAAATATAAAACTATCAGTGAGCACCAGCAGCTTACTTTATAAGCAGCAACAGGCCATAAAATTAAAGCCACTAATTTCCAATAACATATTATTGTAAATCAACAAGTAAGACAAGTAAGGAATTCAAAGATTAAACACAGCACAGGGAAAAAAAGTCAGAATTCTGAGAAAAAAGATACAAAAATCTGAAATCAAAATTCCAAGAAAATATTATATGAAAAACATCGAACCCCCCCCCCAAAAAAAAAAAATTTCTGACTGAAACGTGAATTCTGGAATTAAAGTCAGAAGTCTAAAAATAAAGTAAGACTTCAAAGACTAAACTCAGAATTCTCAGATTATTTTCAGAATTCTAAGAAATAAGAATTGTGAGAAATAGACTGAATAAAACACAGCCTCTCTTCAAAATACTAATTCAAGAACCCGTGCCGTGCATTACGGTGAGCCCAATTGTATATAGCTGGGATCACTTAGCCTGCAATTTCCCCATAAAATCAGGCATCTTCTCCACCAGAGAGGTAAGATTCTGTCTCAGGCAGTCCATTACACTTGGGGATTGGACTGCAAAGGCCTCTGCCTTTGTCTAGGGCCCCTTCCACAAAAGTACAGGGCTCTTACAGCTGCCCATGGTAGTGGTTGGCCTATCTTCCCCATTATCTGGGTCCTTGTCTTAGCCTTGTCTGCCTTGTTCAGAGACTGAATGGCCTGCAACAATGAGCCAGACACCCCATACTCCCCCGCAGGACCTCATACAGGATACCCCAAGGGGCACGGACTAATGGCTTCTCCAAGGCCAAAAAGCACTTGTAGACTGGTTCGGCAAACTCCCACAAACAGTCGAATATCTTTGAGAGGATAAAGAGCTGGTTCCAGCGTTCCACAACCAGGAAGAAAAGTGCATCGTTCCTGATGGAGCTGAGGTTCAACTAACCTCTAAGGTCTATTCCAGCACCCTGGCATAGACCTTACTGGAGAGGCTGAGGAGTGTGATTCCCCCGAAAGTTGGAGCACACCATCCGGTCTCCTAGATGGGGACCACCAACCTGGTCTGCCAATCCAGTGCCACTGCCCCAGATCTCCACGCGATGTTGCAGAGGTGTGTCAACCAAGACAGCCCTACAACATCCAGAGCCTTCAGGAACTCAGGGCGAATCTCGTCCTCCCCAGGGGCCCTGCCACCAAGTAGTTGTTTAACCACCTCAGTGACCTCACCCCTGGTGATGGGCAAGCCATCCCCCTCGTCCCCATACTCTGCTTCCACTACCAAAGGCGTGTCAGTGCGATTAAGGAGGTCCTTGAACTATTCCTTCCACCGTCTGACTATAGCCTCAGTTGAAGTCAGCAGCACTCCACCCGCTCTATAAACCGTGTGAGTGAAGCACCGCTTTCCCCTCCTGAATTGCCTGACAGTTTGCCAGAATTGCTTTGATGCTGTCCGAAAGTCTTTTTCCATAGCCTCGCCAAACTCCTCCCACACCTGAGTTACCTCTGGTGACCACCGTCTGGTTTGGGGGTTACCACCACTTCCCCCGCCACCTGATCCAACTTACCACCAGGTGGTGATCAATTGACAGCTCAGCTTTTCTCTTCACCCGAGCGTTCAGAACATACGGCCGCACCCACCCACCGACTGCAAAAAGAGTACTCTAGACTGTCATTCGGTTCATAAGTGCAAACATCAATCAGGACCCATTCCCTGACCCAAAGGTGCAGTGAAACAATCCTCTCGTCCACCGGAGAAAACTCCGACGTCCAGGCAGCAAACCGGGGGGGATACAAGAATAGCCACCTCAGCTCACCGTCTCTCACTGAGAGCCACTCCAGACTGGAACAGAGTCCCTCTCCAGGAGACTGGTTCCAGAGCCCAGGCCAATGCATTGAGGTGAGCTCAGCTATATCTAGCAGGTATCTTTAAATCTCATGCACTAGCTCAGGCTCCTTCCCCAACAGAGAGGTGACATTCCATGTCCCAATAGCCAGACTTGATAGCCAGGGCCTCTACCCTTGACCACTGCCCGACACACACTGCACCCAACCCCTACGACACCTCCTGCGGATGGTGGGCCTACAAGAGGGCAGGCCCACGTAACCTCTTCGGGCTCCCCCTGGCCGGGCACCACTGGCGGAGCCCACCCACCAGATGCTTGAGCTCCCTCTCCAGGCCTGGCTCCAGGGTGGGGCCCGGTAACCCTATCCTATCCCAGGCAGGGTTCTGTTACCTTGTTGTCTATAACAACAAGGGAAAAGAGAATCAGCACCTCTAAGTCTGAGTCATGGTCCTCAGGATGGACTGCCCTCTCCGGCTCAGGGACGAGTTCCTGCCCTAAGTGGAGGAGTTCAAGCCCTGGGGTAGACCCAGGACATGCTGGAGAGATAATATCTCTCGGCTGGCCTGGGAACGCCTTGGGGTCCCTCCTGATGAGCTGGTGGAGGTGGCGGGTGAGAGGTAAGCCTGGGCTTCTCTGCTTAGGCTCCTGCCTCTTTAACCCAGCCCCAGATAAGATGGATGGGATGGATGAATTAATGTATTGAGGGGAAGAAGAATCTTAAATTGAGATAACACAATAAAATTCCAGGAAATTGGTTGAAATTTCATATTTCTGTTAAATATGAAATTTCAAACTTCATTCAGAGAAATGGTATGGAGAAAGAAGAGAAAAATCCTACTGTTTTCCTTTCCTTCACATTTGCAAGTTATCCCAGATAGTGTAGTAAAGTGGGAGGCAACAAAGTGTAGCCACTGCCGTCCTCATTGTCAGCTTTATGTATTTGTTGTAAAGTACATTGTGAGTGCATTTCACAACTCCAAAACTGCAACACCATCTGTCTTTTCTTTATTTGTTTCTTTTTTTTCCCTCTGTTTTTCATTAAAATATTATGACAGTAGTTACACATAATCACCAGATGGCTTGAAATATGATTAGATCTGACATCATATTCTACTCAGTCAATCCTGCTGAGTCTATTTCTAAATTACAATAAATAGATTCTTTGCATTCTTTAGATTTAGGCACACATTGTTGTGTTTGTGTTTGTAAATGGAAACAAAGGATGTTCATACATAAAGTGCATTCAGAGAAATGTTTTCGGGCAATCATGTTTTCTTATTTGTATTTTTATGGGTGTGGATGTCTACAGTGAGGACAATTTCTTTAAGGTTTTATTACAATCCTGACTGCATGAAGTAGAAGAGTTACTTAGCAACAGAAAAATAAAATGTACAAGAAGTCAAATTGATTTTTGAGGTGCCAAAGTAATGTAACTATCTCTGGGGCCTTGAACTATGCCAGAGGTACTGTACATCCTGGAAATATAAGCACTGAACTACACAGTGGTTTGTGCTTTGAAATGTGTGCGTGTGTGTGTGTGTAAGTGAGACAGAATTTGATCTTAAATTGCTAGAACTATGTATAGTTGTTTTCCTGTTTTTTTGTTGCATTTATAGGGGTCAGGTGCCACCAGTCGTAACATTAGTGTCAGTGTCTTTAAGCAAGACAATGAAACAGTTCCACATGTAGTTACATAGCCGGTAGTAACAGAGTATATTTTAACCTCTAATGTTAAAAAGCACTGTGTAACTACAGGTCGTCCACCAGTCATGTCACTAAATTTATTATATTATTGACAAAAAAATAAATAAATACGGTATGAGATCCAGTAAAGCGGGAGCAAGACAGGGTGTCTGTTAAGATGTATAGAAGTTACAGGAAAGTCAAAAAATAGATGATTTGGCAGAAACTAAGTAAGTTCTCAGGAAGACAAAAGTAAATTGGGAAATTGGGGTTGTAGGATGAGCCTGTTTTCATGGGAATTCTGTAACAACAAATACAGCAAACAGACATCAACTTATTTTCAAATCTCCTATAAAGCAAACATAAAATAGTGATTTACACTGACTTGACTCCTGCTCGTCTTTTCAGTTCTGCCTTACAACTGTCTTGACTTGTTTCCATATCTCTTTTCAGTTTAAGTATAATAATTCCTGTTTGTTAATGAAGCCATGGCAAAAGAATCCTATAACCATGATGACACAGTGACTATCAACCACTACCTGAGTCTTCAAGTCATGCATTCATTAATCTGTGTGATGGTTAAAATCACTAATTTGGGGATTTGTTGATTACAAGCACACAAACTTGTAAAATAAATACATTTGAGTTCATTTATTTATTTACTTTATATAATGTAACGTGAAATATGTTATTTGTCACAATTTGAAAGTTAAGTTATTTCTGTTAAGTTTAAAAATGCAAGCTTGGCAGCAGATTAGGCCCAAACATTTATTTTCTTTTTCGACAACTGAATTCATCCAAATAAAATGCAACTTCGCAGCTGGGCTTTATTTAGTGGTGTTAGGCTCTACAACTTACATATATATATATAACACTTTCCTTCATCACTCAATCTACCTGTCTATCACACTTACAGGATACTCTAAATATAGCTCTTCCAGGATATTTTAAACCAAAACACAGCACATAACATGATTTGGACTAAATTATATGTTCACCATAAGTTATCATAATAATATAGCTATTTTATTTGTTTGTGATGCTTTACCTTTTGATTGTCTGGGGACTGCACTACAAAGCAAGTTCAGAATACCTGTATCGTTCCATTATTTGGCTTCACTTACCCGGACACTAGCAGTGAGGCTACGTGGTCACACAATATTATCACAAACAGAACGCATGTAATTGCCCACTTGAGCCTATTTAACTGCAAACTGATAGTAGGCTGATACCAGTCTAACTCCATCTTAATTCTATTTTATCACCGTCTTGACACACAAAAGTTGCTTTAAAGGTGACAGCTAACAACGAGTGGTTGCAGACTTGGTCTCCATCTTTTCAGTGACCACAAGGCAACATGATCACAAGTTCATTTTACATGGTTGAAGTAATTCTGGCTGCAGTCTTCAACCACTGTTTTATCCTGTGTGACTGTAGCATCAATGCACTGAAAATTGGCTGTGACAATTTGGGAATGACTCCAAGCATAAACCCAATGCAAAACAGATCCAAGGCCAAATTGTGCCATGTGTGTATTTGTGAGATGTCACTGGCGTCGATGAAATGGCAGAAAATAAAATAAAAACAACTAACTACTAACTCAACTTCTACTTGAATTAAGTGCAAACATTAATAAACAAACAGAACAATTACTGAACAAAACAGTGTGGCTATGAAAGTGCCTGAAAGAGCTTTATAGTACATTGAACTTGATTCTCTCAAAATAATCAGTCATTTTCTGATTTTCACATTTTAATTCCTTTCACCTTTGCAAAAGCAAGTGTTATGCAACAGTCATAGGTTACAACAGCTGTTGCATAGAAAAAAGGTGGATAAATAAACATCTGATTAACTTTTAGAGAGTCAGGCCACTTTTTAACATAAATTGGAGAGATCTTTTAAGTTGTGGTTTTTTCATGCTTTCTTTTTTTTGTGTCCAAATTCAGGGGCTGTAGCAGCTATAGACATGGTGTTACATTGTTTGACAGAAATAGAGGAGGAAATCTTGATTTTATGTTTCATTGGTGTATGATGTACGTACACCACGGCCATGGGCTGAGTCCCTTTAGCCAACATTATTGTTAATTTTAGCTAGTAAACACGTTTTCTAGTCCATGAAACTCTCCCATTCACATTCATATGAACATGTAAAGCCTATAAAAATCAAAAGCAGTAATATGCAACATTAATAAAAAAAACAAACAAAAATAAAACACGTTTCACAGAACAGAAAAAATAAATAACAGGCTCAGAGACGTGGACGTATGTGAGTTTCTCAGTCTCCTTACTCTGGGCACTTGCAGTTCTAATACAAAGGAAGTCAAATATGGTGGTCAACAAAAATAGCATCAAAAGTTTAACATTGCAGGATGAAAGCAACATTTTGAGATCTAAACAAATGGGCACACTTTATTTTAATCAGAGAAAGGGAAACAGGACAAAGTAGTTTGCAAAAATGTTGGTCTTTATTACAAAGGTGACAGGCTTAGGCAGGATAAAGGCACAGCAAAAATAATACAGGGTATTTCCCCATTTACCACCTGTCTCATAAGTGGGGGCTATGTTTAGGGTGTGATCTAATTTAACTTGTACACAACGTGGTTAATTTGGGATATTACAAACTGTCGGCGGCCTTGCCACAGTGCACTGGCCAAATGTTTGGAACCCGTAAATAAACCTTTAGCATAAAACATGCAGCATCTGCTCTGTTCTTACTAAAACATTAAAGTCTGTTTGGCTTCACGCCACCAAATAGACCCAGCTTTGGTAGCAAATGTGGGTAGGCGCTTGCCTTGCAGCTAGAGGGTTGCCGGTTCGAGCTCCTGTCCCTGCTCTGCGTTGTGTCCTTGGGCAAGACACTTGAATCACATTGCCCAACGGTAGCTCCGGTCTCTGGCTGCATGACCGCAGATGCTCGTCTCTGGATGAGTGATCTGGAAAGATCATTTCATTGTGTGCCTTGTGTGAACAATGACAATGAGTTGAATCTTCAAAGATCTAAACTAACCAGACAAACTAACCACATCATGCAGAATGTGAGCCAACAAGTGGTAACAAAACTAATTTAACATACCTTTGCTAAACAATAGCTGAGTTTAACATTTTAAGATTCTTTGTTATTGTAACACTAGTAGTGCTGGAGATTTTAGTGAGATATAATCCAGTACTTTTAAAAGTTTTTTTCCATGGGTGTGTTTCAATTCAGGGGCTACATTTTTTAAAGGCTGCATTTGAAAGTTGATTACATCACAGCAAGGTGACGAAGGCTATCCCAATTCGAAGACCTACCCAATGTGGCCTTCTTTTCCCTGGAGTCAAAGGACTATTCGGGTAGATTCTTTGCAGTCTACTCTATCCCAAGATGTATCTGTGGCAGAAGCAAAACAGGTGAAGAAAAACAAATGTAAGTCTAAGTGTTGGATTTTATCTCACTTATTTATTTAGCATTGCAAGTGTTCCAATAACAAAGAACATAAAAGCATTAAATCTGGCTACAGGTTGGCAAAGCTACGTAACATAGTAACAAACTAACAGTGATGTTAGTTGGTAATTAAAATAAGTTGACACTAGTCTCATGAACTACATTAGCTAACTGTTGTTTACTAGTTAATGTTACTGTTACATTACTGTTGGCTAAGGAGAAACAGCCTAACAATCTTGTTTGCACAGGCCCATGGTCTCTTGGACACATACATCACATACCAATGAAACATATCAGTAAAAGATAAATTAAATGAAGATTTTTGTCTTCGTTATTGTCAACGGTCCCGTACAAAAAAATTCTAGCAGGTTATGGGGCAACCTGAACAGAAATTAGTGGGCTAGACCGTCCCATTTAGCAGCTGCTCACTTCCAGCTTTTGCCACCTTCAAGGCCTTCAAAGGACCCAACTTCTGACACGCCCTTTGTTTGCTTTCTTTGACCCGTCTGCTATTTTTCCCAAAAAAATATCTTGGGATACACCCAATGCATCCTTCAAATCCCAGGAAAAGGAGCACGCATTTGTGGGCCACATTTGGAAAGCCTTCACCACTGCGCTGACATAATCAGCCATCAAATGCAGCCTTCAAAAGACACAACCGCTAAATTTGAACACAACCTTTCTTTCTCTCTCTCTCTCTCTCTCTTTCTTTCTTTCTTCCTTTCCATACTTGCCTTACCTCCTTGTGCTATTCTACCTGCTGTCCTCTGCTCGATAATAAGTTCTGAATGCCAGAATGACATTTCACTGGCTCATTCCATATACATGAAAATAAGAGAAACTAAAAAAAAAGAAAGAGTGTAGAGACAAAAAAGACAGGGAAAACTATTGTGTGGCATCAAAACACAGCAAGTGACCTTTTATAGCGACGGCTGACTCTTCTTAGATCTGTGCGCTGTGAGAGGACTGAGACAGTGTTTGATCTTTTAAACACTCAGATGTCGCAGACAGCAGAGTAATTACAAGAAAGCTGCTGCACAGGCAGGGGCCATTGATCAGTACCAAAGAAGAAAATACACACAAACACACTCACAAGAATACACACATATAATATGCAAGTCCAGTAATGCACCTTCAAAAAAAGAGCAAAGGTTGAGGTTTAGTAGGCATCTTGTCTTCCTGTATTATTCAGTGATAACAATCTGTTAAATAATTTTTATGTTCCATTTACAACATATTCAAAATGTTCATCTGATTTAATTAAAATAGCAGATAGTTGTGAAATGGAGATCTAGCCTGGAGATGCATTGCATAAATTGTTTAGGTGACTTTTTTTTTTTTTTTGAAACACACTTGAAACATTTTTTTTTAATCTGAAATAACAAACATCCAGTTATATTGCTTTATTAATTATTCTTATTCATCTTCTATTCTGAGGCAATCATACACTATATTGCCAAAAGTATTCCCTCACCCATCCAAATCACTGAATTCAGGTGTTCCAATCGCTTCCAATGACCACAGGTGTATAAAAACAAACATTTATTAAAAAAATGGGTCACTTTCAGGAGCTCAGTGAATTCCAGTGTGGTATTGTGATAGGATCCCTCCGGTGAATCAAGTCCAGTTGTGATATTTCCTCGTTACTAAATATTCCACAGTCAAGTGTTAGTGGTATTATAGGAAAGTGGAAACAACTGGCAATGACAACAACTCAGCCACAAAGTGGTAGGCCATGTAAAATGACAGTGAGGACTGCGGATACTAAGACGCATAGTGCACAGAGGTCACCAACTTTCTGCAGAATCAATCGGTACAGACTCCAAACTTCATGTGGCTTTCAGATTAGAACAGTACGTAGAAAGCTTCATGGAATGAGTTTCCATGGTCGAGCAGTAGGATACAAGCTTTAAATCACAAGTGTAATGCCAAGCATTGGATGCAGTTGTGTAAAGCACACCACCACTGGCAAGTCATACTTCCCACTCTGGCAACCTGATGGATGAGGCTGGGTTTGGCGGTTGCCAGGAGAACGGTACTTGTCTGATGCCAAATGTAAAGATTGGTGGAGGCAGGATTATGGTGAGGGGCTGTTTTTCAGGAATTTGCCTCAGCCCCTTCACAATACTTCAGCATACCAAGAAATTTTGGATAATTTCATGCTTCCAACTTTTTGGGAACAGTTTGGGGATGGCCCCTTCCTGTTCCAACATGACTGCACAACAGCACACAAAGCAAGGTCCATAAAGACATTGATGTGCAAGTTTGGTGTGGAAGAACTTGACTGGCCCACACAGGGTCCTGAAGTCAACCCAAAATAACACCTTTGGGATGAATTCGAGTGGAGATTGCGAGCCAGACTTTCTTGTCCAACATCAGCACAAATATGCTTCTGGAAGAATGGTAAAAAATTCCCATAAACACACTCCTAAACCTTGTGGAAAGCCTTACCAGAAGAGTTGGAGCTGTTGTACCTGCACAGGGTGGGCTGGCATCATAGTAAACCCTGTGGATTAAGAATTGGTTTGTCGCTCAGGCTCATATGTGTGTGAAGACAGACAAAAAATACTTTTGGGAATACTGTCTAGGAAGCATTGGTAAAATGCAGAGAAACAACACGTGGGAGGTGCTGCTCTATAAATAAAACAAAGATGACCACATTTATATTATTCCCCCTCCCAAAATGTTTGTCAGTCACACATAATATGTACTACATGACACTGGCAAATTGAATATATTCTACACTGAACAACATGTGTAGTAGACCTACAGATTTTTAAAATATAATTTTACTTTGTTTTACGGGTGTTTGAACGCATCATGCTGCTGAAGGTAAAAACCCATTATTTGTAAGAATGAGGCATATTAGGAAGGTCACAATAAGAGGTTTTGAGGCTAGCTCTCGTGTTTTTTCTTTTTTAACAGGCAACAGGAAAGTCTTTAAAACACCTGCTACTCTGTAAAAGGAAATGCCAGTTTAAGTCCATATGACTGTAAATGCACATTTACTCCAGTTTGTGGCCAAACTACTTTATTAGAGGTGGGGTTGTTTGTCTGATCTGACGTTTGTCTCTTTCTGACATTTAGCTACAACCTTCTCTTTCTTACCCAAGTCTCCTGCTTACATTTTACAGGTTTTCACCATTTCACTTTTTTCCCCTTTTGCTTTTTTTCTTTTTGTGCTGTAAGCCATTCAACAGTGACCTATGAATAATTTGAGCATAATAAAGGCTCCTAACTCAAGGGATGAGTGTTGTGTCTATATATAACAGACAACGTAGCGAAGAACCCATTTTAAACTGTATCTTGAGGCACTTTGTTACTAGCAGCCTGTCACAAAAACACATAATTTGTTCCCATTTCTGTAGTTGAATCTACAAAAAAAAAAAAAAATCAA
>VUQJ01020968.1:4471-14701 GCA_015108635.1 Andinoacara biseriatus | reverse complement strand
AAGTGTTTTTTTTTTTTTGGTTTTTTTTTTTTTTTTAGCTTGAATTTTGATCCTAGAAGCCACTCGCATGACGCAGGCTGCAGTGTTTACCTTCTCCATCTGTTTCCACAGGGCAGGTGTGGTCCTGGGGAGATGGAGATTATGGGAAACTGGGCCGAGGAGGCAGTGACGGCTGCAAGACGCCCAAGCTGGTGGAGAAGCTGCAGGACCTAGACATAGTGAAGGTGTGCTGCGGGAGCCAGTTTTCAGTAGCCCTCACCAAAGATGGACAGGTGTACACCTGGGGCAAGGGAGACAACCAGCGCCTCGGTCACGGCACCGACGAGCACGTCCGCTACCCAAAGCTGCTCGACAGTCTGCAGGGTGAGTGAACTTGACCTAAACTGTGATTTCCAGAATCTTACAAAAAAACTTGTACTCACCTGCTGTGTTCGCAATCAGGAAAGAAAGTCGTGGATGTTGCTGTGGGGTCGACGCACTGCCTGGCTCTCACTGATGATGGAGAGGTGCTCAGCTGGGGTAGCAATGACAAGTTACAGCACTTTGATACGCTGTTTTCCAACAAGAAGCAGCCTAAAGCTCTCCCGGGGCTGAACTCCAAACACATAGTGGGAATCTCCTGTGGCCCCGGACAGGTAAGATACTGGCACTGCTGCTTTCTTAATCTTATGATGGTAAAATAAGAGACACAACTCATTTAACCTTTGATTTCAGAGCTTTGCCTGGTCCTCCAGCTCTGAGTGGTCTGTAGGGAAGCGTGTGCCCTTTGTGGTGGATGTTTGCCCCATGTCATTCGAGCAGTTGGACCTCCTCCTGCGGCAGGTGAGTGAGGGCATGGACGGCAGTTCAGACTGGCCCCCCCCACAGGAGAAGGAATGTATGGTAGTCGCAACACTCAACCTGCTCAGGCTACAGGTAGGAAATAACCCGTCATTGTTCTCACATCTACAAATCTGTTTTCTGATGGGGCTGAATAATGATTTGATATTCAGTCTTCATTGGCTGAATTGTGCACCATGATTGGAGAGTGGATCAGAGTTGCTATAGTTTTTTGTTGTTGTTGTTATTGTTGTTTTTATAGTTTTCAGAGTGGGTTTGCTTTAGCTTTTATTGTTTAAAAAATGTTTAGTTTTAGTTTGTATTAGTTTCAGTTGACTCCCCATCACGTGGACATCACAAGTCTCAATAAACACGTCCATCAAAGCTTCATCGGGCAAGTTTTGAGAACAAACTGACAGACCAAAACTGAGATTTAAGATTTTTATTTATTTATTTATTTTTGATTTAGATGCCCCAAAAATGGATTTCTTTTCCTTTTTTAAAAAATTTAATTTAATTTTTTTTATACTTCTATCTTTGGGTTCTCTGACATTTTGTGTTCATTTCTTTGGTTCCTCAGTTGATTGACATTTTAGAAATTAAAATAGCAATCAACTGAAAAATCTAAGAAATGAACACAAAGGAAATAATTACTGGTTGCAGCCCTAAACGTTCCCTGTCTTTCCTCAGCTCCATGCAGCCATCAGTAACCAGGTGGATCCAGAGGAGCTGGGTTTGGGCCTTGGAAGTGTCCTGCTCAACAACCTGAAACAAACAGTGGTGGTGTTAGCCAGCAATGCTGGCGTGCTCAACACGGTGCAAGCAGCCGCACAAGCTGTCCTCCAGAGCGGCTGGTCCGTGCTGCTGCCCACAGCTGAGGAAAGGGCGAGAGCTCTGTCCTCACTGCTGCCTAATGCTGGTGAGTGCAACTCACAGCATCTGCTAACACTAATTCAACATGATAAACACTTGATAGTCCATTACCTCTGATCACTTTGTTGGAGCTTTCTGCAGAGGCTGAGGTTTTAATTTTTATTTCCAGCTTCTGGAAATGAGATGAGCGTGAGTCCTGGACGGCGCTTCATGATCGACCTGTTGGTCAGCAGCTTAATGGCCGATGGGGGGTTGGAGTCTGCGCTCAATGCAGCCATCACTGCTGAGATACAGGTCAGTGTGGAGGATGCAAGAGTCAGCACTCGTCTGTGTGTTTTACATTTCTCTTTGGACTCATTTGTGGGTTTACCCCCAGCACAGAATGCCGGTTTGGTTCTCACAAACACTTTATTTCAGCACACGTGTACAAACTGCTCAGAGCTTCTCTGCTACAAGCCCAGCTTTTCCATGCTGGTTTCTCCCTCTGCCATTGTTGTGCGCTCCTGCTGCCTCACCTCCAAGCAAAAAGGGGGTAAAAAATAGACCAGCTAGTTTAAAACCTAAAAATTAAGTGAAATTTGAGGACTGTTTAATGGAAAATGTCAAAAACATTCTAAGCAAGGGCATTTGAAACCATTTATCACATTCTTCAATAATAAATCCTACCTTAACTGTCACAACTTGGATCCTGCATTATGAACACTGCATGTTATGAAGAGAGACAATGAAGAAGGAAAAAAATATCATATGAAAACGCTTTATTACAAAAGAATAGAATAGACTAAAATGCCTTTATTGTCATTATACAGGATGTACAATGAGATTGGAGGGCCGCTCCTGATCAGTGCCATGCAAAAGAAAGTCAAACTTCCTAAATAAAAAATATAATCTAAAAAATATACAGAAAATAAAACAGATGCTCAGAACTATGACAAAATGGCATCCAAATACTAATAAGTTGCATCTAAAAAGTGTGGTTCATTGTGCTGTGCATTCTGAATGATGCACAATTCGTTACACCCATCTCAATAAAAGTTACAATCTAAAATAATAAACCATCCATTCATCCCTTCCTCCTTTTTTTGTTATTTCTGGGCATGTTCGTGGGGGCAGCAGCCTAATCACAGAAGCCCAGACCTCCCTCTTTCCACCCACCTCCTCTGGCTCAACCGGGGGAAGCATTCTGAGGCCAGCTGAGAAATGTAATCTCTCCAGCGTGTCCTGGGTCTGCCCCGGGGGTCTCCTCTCAGTGGAATGTGCCCAGAACACCTCACCCAGGAGGCGCCCACCTCCACTGGCTCCTTTTAGTGTGGAGTAGCGGCGGTACCCTGTCTCTAAGGGATCTGTTGTATCCACAATGTCATTCTTTCGCCTTCAAAATAATTAACAATAATAGGCTTAACAAAAATTTCAGCTCGCATTTGGACATCTGTGAGGCTCATGGCCAGTCACCGGTCAGGACCACAAACGCTGGAAATGGGACGAGTGCATCAGTTGATGCATCTCTACAAAATACCATCCGTTAAATTTTGCTTAAAGTGTCAGTAGTTTAAAAAAAGAAAAGAAAAATTAATAAAACTGTCCGTGAATTTTTAAAGTACTTTCTCCACATGGAATAATTCAGCTCCCCCCCATGATAGGATATTGAAGCGAAGAAGGAGGCTCAGAAAGAGAAGGAGATAGATGAACAGGAAGCTAATGCCTCCACCATACACCGGTGTCGCGCCATGCTGGACAAAGACCTCATCAACACAGGCATCTATGAGTCGGCAGGGAAGCAAAGCCTGCCCCTGGTGCAGCTCGTTCAGCAGCTTTTGAGGTATCTGCACTTTGAACCAATCGTGCTGCACCTATGCAGCGTAGCACCTCACTTTCTGCTAGCTTATTCATGGTTCTGACTTCTGCAGGAACATCGCCTCCCAAACCATTGCGAGGCTCAAGGACGTTGCTCGCCGCATCTCAAACTATTTGGAGGCGGAGCATGTCAGTAAGGAGCGCTCGGCATCTCTGGACCTGCTGCTGCGCTTCCAAAGGCTGCTGGTCAGCAAGCTGTACCTGGGAGTCAATGGCACGGAAAACGTTAATGGATACAGTAAGTCTCTTCCAGCTCTTTACATGTTCAGATTAATGCGGTAAAAACGGTTGGGCAATATGGAAAGAAATATCAGAATTTTTTTCATACCAGTTGATATCATGATTATAAATAGTCACTATGTCACTGTCAAGCTTCAAGGTTCCTTTTAAATGTGCTGTATAACATTATAAATAACAGAGGCATGTATAAGAAACAGAAATCTGACCAGTCAAAAGCTTCAAGTGTTACAGAAGAACACTAAATGGAAAACTACATTCTAGCCTCACTTAAAGCAGCAGCAGCAGAACGTCAGCGTGTGGTTTCTCTGGTGCTTTTGTAGATCCCGAGCTCCTGGGTGTCGGCTCGTTGTTGAAAAAGTACATCGCTTTGTTGTGCACTCACATTGGAGACATCCTTCCAGTGGCAACAAGTATTGCTTCTACTGGTCGCCGCCACTTTGCTGAGGTCTCTCGTGTCATTGAAGGAGATCTAACGGGTAAATAAATTCCCTCAGAAGTGCATTTGCAGCGTGAATTTACATGCATGCTTTGAAGATGCTGCTGACGGCACTGAATGCTGGTCTGTTTGTTCTTTGGTAGGAGTGCTCCTGCCCGAGCTGGTGGTGTCCATCATCCTTCTCCTCACTATTGATGCTGGTCTGATGCAGGAGACCGGCTCAATCCCTCTCCTCGCTGGACTCCTTGAACACTTGGACCGTTTCAACCACCTGGCTCCAGGACATGAGAGGGATGATAATGAGGATCTGGCCTGGCCAGGCATTATGGGTAAAACAGCATCTGTGTCTTACTCAGCAGAGACGCTGAATTTTAGGGTGAAGATTAGATTTTACTCAGTGCATCGTTTGTGTTTGGACTGTAACTAGATTTTCTGCTGTGTTGGCAGGGTCTTTCTTTACAGGACAAAGCTCCAAGAACAATGAGGATGTTTCACTCATCCGCAAAGCCGACCTGGAGAATCACAACAAAGATGGCGGCTTCTGGACCGTAATAGATGGAAAAGTCTATGATATCAAAGACTTTCAGGCTCAGTCCCAGTCACTAACAGGAAACAGTATCCTGGGTAAGGCTAAACAATAGCTGTTAGAATAAAATGTGACGTAATTTAAATGTTTTTTTTTTGTTTTTTTTTATTCTTGATCCACGTCAGAAAGGACAGAAAAAGACCAGGGGTCTAAAAATAACCCCAAAGAGTTAAAGGAGACCTGATACTAATGCCATTTATTTTTTGTGGTGTAACAGCCCAGTTTGCAGGAGAGGACCCTGTGGTTGCTTTGGAAGCTGCCCTACAGTTTGAAGACACCAGAGAGTCCATGCAGGCCTTCTGTGTTGGCCAGTATATGGAGGTACCAACTGTCTTTTTCTAAATGTTATAAGCACATCTTGTTTCCATTTTTATAGTGGTTCTAGCCTTTGATATTGAAACATTTGATCATTTTCAGCCTAACCAGGAGACCGTCACCACTCCAGACCTCAGCAGCCTGTCTTCTCCACTTATTGACACTGAGAGGAACCTGGGGCTGCTGCTCGGTCTGCACGCCTCCTACCTGGGCAAGAGCACTCCCCTGTCCCCCATGGAGATCGAATGTGCCAGTGGGTTTAATCATTTTAAATCAACCTAGTTTAAAAACTCAAACTTGTAGTTGAAATTAATCTAAACAGAAATCTTTTCTCTCTGTGCACAGAATGGCTCCAGTCCTCCATATTCTCAGGAGGTCTGCAGACCAGTCAGATCCACTACAACTACAATGAAGAGAAGGATGAAGATCACTGCAGCTCCCTGGGCACAACCACACCCGATAAGGCCAAACTTTACTCCCGCAGAATAACCCTCAGTGACCACGCACAGCCTTTCCTGCAAGCCATTGCTGACAACAACACTCAGGACCACACTGTGAAGGTACAAACGTGGCAGAAATAACTGAAGAGGTTGGTAAGGAGGAGGCTGTGGGGTAATCATTTAATGTTTTGCTTTTTCTTTGGGATATTTTAGGACTTCCTATGCCAAATAGAGCGTTGCTGTAAGCAGTACCACCTTATTACGCCTATCACCTTCCCTCCGGAGCACCCTCTGGAGGAAGTTGGCCGGCTGCTGCTCTGCTGCCTCCTCAAGCATCAAGACCTCGGTAACTTAGCAACTGCATCCAGACTTGCTCGCCTGAGGAGGAATTAGAGGCTAATTATGGCTCACTAAAATTTTTTCCTGTTTTTAATTATGGAAAGATTCATATGTTTCTTTTGTGTAACACTTTTGTTGTGACAGAGATTCTGTCACATTGATGCTCACATGTTTGAAAAGCAGTTTGAAGTAAAAATTTTTCCCGTCACAGGTCACGTTGCTCTCTCACTTGTCAGTCAATGTGCCTTGGGTGTGGACCAAGGAAAGCAAAGGTCCCTCCCTAAATCTGTGATTGACGTGTGCCGCATGGTCTACCAGGCAAAGTGTTCTTTAATTAAGGTATTATTTCTGCTTGTAAAATATTTAGGTATCATGTGGAATTAACCTGTGATACAAAAGAAAGCAGCAGGACGAATGGAGATGTTTATGCAATGTTTGCTTTGCCTGGCTTATTATAGACCCATCAGGAACAAGGCCGGTCGTATAAGGAGGTGTGCGCTCCTGTTATCGAACGTCTGCGCTTTTTATTTAATGAGCTGCGTCCAGCTGTAAGCAACGACCTGTCCATAGTGTCCAAACTGAAGCTGCTGAGCTCTCAGCCACGTTGGAGGAGCATTACCCAGAAGCTCATCAGGGACCGTAGGAAAAAAAGAGGTGGGACATTCAAGACCTACTGCCAGGTAACAGTTTTTATTTTCCTGTGCATCTGCTATTTTTAAATGCAAATTTTTTTCTTTTTCTTAGTGCCTAAGAAGTCAGAGTCTGCTGATATAGAAGAACCAAAGCTGGAGAGTGAAGGGACCAATGAAGAGGAACTCAATGTTCACATCAGCCCAACTCCTGCTGACAGGAAATCCCCCACTGACAAAACACCCAAGGTAGTTTAACAGGAAGAGTTCATAAGATTAGAAAATGGACCAAAACATAAAGAAGGTGGCTTTTAAAATCCATTCATAAAAAAACAACAACTTGAAATTAGCAGCAATTCACAGTGAGACACAAGAATAAAGAGTTTGGCTCAGACAGAATTTGTAGATTAATGTATTTATGTTGAACTTTGCACCACCTCCAGATCACAGTTAAAATGTCACAGCAAAGATGGCAGAGCGAGTGTGTGTGTGTGTGTGCGCGCGTGTGTGTGTCTGCAAAGTTCGATGTCCATGTACTATTTAATGTCGTTGCAGCAAGACAAGTGGCAGCCGCTTCTCAACACTGTAGCCGGTGTCCAGAAGTACCGCTGGTTAAAACACAGTGTTCAAGGCGCCTTCTCTCAGTCCAGCCTCATGGCCACCATTGTGGAGTTTGCACTGAAAGAGGAGCCACTGGATGTGGAGAAAATGAGGAAATGTCTCCTTAAGCAGGTGGGAGTCAGTGTGTGGTAATGTTTTAAAGCATAGTATATGATACGGATGGAAAAGGATTGATTCTGTTTCTTCGTAGCTGGAGAGGGCTGAAGTCAGGCTGGAAGGCATCGACACCATGCTGAAGCTGGCCTCTAAAAGCTTCCTGCTGCCGTCTGTGCAGTATGCCATGCTCTGCGGCTGGCAGAGGGTCATACCGGAAGGGACCAACATTGGGTAGGTCACCAGGTTTAAATCTATGTTAAAATTACTTTTTTTTAAAAATTATTATATTATAGACTATCACATTACAGTTATTACTTCTGCCGAGGAGGTTATGTTTTTGGTAGTGCATCCGTGAGTGCACGTGTGTGTGCAATTCTGTCTGTAAACACGATAGATGGGAAAAGTTTTGAATGAATTCTGATAAAACTTTGTAAAGGTCTGAGGTCATTTTAATAGTCCATTTAAAATTAAGCTTAAATCCACTTCTTCAAGGTCGGCTTTATGATTTGTTGGTTAAACATAGACAAATAGCATCAAAACTTACAAGTGTGCTGTGTATTATCAACAAATGGAAAGTACTGTGTAAAGCTTTAAAATATGTCATCTTTGACCCCTGACTTATATTTCACGTCTTGCTTTTCTTTCAAATTGACCCCAAAATGTGTTTTATCTTTAAAGAAAGTATTGTCAAGAGAATGAGAATGATCCGCTCTGGTTAGTTAGAAATACACTGTAGTACAATATTATACTACAGCCACTTATTTACATATGCCTCTTATCCATGATCTGCTCCTACATAATGTTTGTATAATCAGAGTAAATGTCTGTCATGCTGCCTTCATCTGACTTGAAGTCAGTTTAAAAAGAACAAAGAAAACAAAATGATTTCGTAAAAAATACAATCCTGTTACATTTTATAAATGGCAGTAAATTCTTCCCAGACATGGAGCTGCTTAATGGAGGTTTGTGCTCAGAGTGCTTCTTGTTCTGATGTTGGTGTTTGTGTGTTGTTCTCAGAGAGCCCCTGTCTGACTGCCTGAAGGATGTAGATCTGATTCCTCCCTTCAACCGCATGCTTTTGGAGGTGACGTTTGGAAAGTTGTATTCCTGGGCCATTCAGAACATTCGCCACATCCTGCTTGAAGCAAGCGCCCGCTTCAAAGAGCTAGGTGAGCACTGAAAATAAGTGTTAAAATTAGTATACTGTTGTATAATCTTAGACCTGTTGTAGACAATCTAACCGAATGAGCACCTGTTCTTGGGGCCAGGTGTGCAGCCTGTTCCCTTGCAGACCATCACAAATGAGAACCCGGCAGGACCAAGCCTTGGAACCATTCCGCAGGCCCGCTTCCTTCTGGCCATGATACACATGCTGTCCCTGAAACATGGGTCTAACAGCCTCAGTCTCTTGCTAAATTCAGGCATATTGGCCCTAACACAGAGTATTCTCAGACTGATAGGTGAGTAGGGTTCAGTCAGAGACACACAGACGACCCAGAATGGAATCAGAGCGGAGTGTGTTCATATTGTTTACACAGTGCTGAAGTAATGTCTCTTCTGCTGTTCCAGGTCCCAGCACAGACAGCAGCGAGGAGGACCTGAGTCTATGTGCACATGGAGGCTCAGCCACAGTCCTGGAGGAGTCCAGAAAGGAGGCAGCCCCCGCCCCCCTACCTGCCTCTGGACCAGAGCTGGCTGCCATGATGAAGATAGGCACCAGAGTCATGAGGGGAGTTGATTGGAAATGGGGTGATCAGGTACCTGAATCCATTTTACTCTAGCTGATTATTTTATGGCCTATTGAGTATTTAACAGTGTCTTGCTCTGTTAAGGACGGTCCAGCACCAGGCCTTGGCAGGGTCATCGGGGAGCTGGGGGAGGATGGTTGGATCCGGGTTCAGTGGGATACAGGTAGCACAAACTCCTACAGGATGGGCAAAGAGGGAAAGTACGACCTTAAACTTGCAGAGCCACCACCAGCTACTCAGCCCCCCGCTGAGGACTCAGACACAGAGGATGATACAGGTAAGTTGAAAGAGCAGCAGGGAGATCTCCACAGCTTCAGGCAAAGTGTGGTGTCCCAGCTATGACCTGATATAACGTCCTCTCGTTTGTACAGAGGGTGAGCTGATTGAGAAGAGCAGCCACCCTACAGCATTGATGCTCACCAGCACAGTGAACCTGGTGAAGACGCTGTCACTCTCAGCTGGGATCCATTCAGATGTGCTTCAGCCAGATGCTACACGGACTCTGTGTGGATTGCTCAGGATGCTGGTGGAAAGTGGAGCTAATGACAAGTCTGGTAATTGAATTGCCACTTTTTTTTTTGTAAGGCTTTATATTCAGTAGCCTCTTATTCCAACCTGACCCCCTCTGTGCTGTCAGGTTGTCACTCGCACAGATTGGTGTCTCAGGAGCAGCACAGGAGCTGGTGTACCCTCGGCTTCATTCGCAGCATCGCTCTCATGCCGCAGATGTGCAGCACCCTCAGCACCTCTGCATGGATTGGACTGCTCATCCGAATTGTTGAGGGACACCAGTCCTTCAATGCTATAACCCTGCAGAGACAGGTGGGGTATCATGATTGGTTTGCTTCCTAAACAGATAGTGAAAGGAAAAACCCGTCATTCCCTAAAATACAGAGAAACTAGTCAGTTAAACATGAACTAACCAGATGTTAGTTAATCCTGTTTTGATTAGCAGTGAAATTTAGACTTTTTAATCGCCCAGTGAATTAGTCACAGAATCTCTGTGGAGATCTCATCCCTTCTCTCGTACATCCTGTTTCCAGATCTTGGCACTTCGTCTTCTGCAGGCGGTCCTGCCTTCGTGGGACAAAACGGAGCGCTCTCAGGACATGAAGTTCCTGGTGGAGAAGTTGTTCGGTTTCTTGGGAAGCCTGCTGAGCACCTGCTCGTCAGATCTGCCGCTTCTTCGAGGTGCTGGCATGACTCAGACTTAAAGTAACAAATCTGATTCATT
>VUQJ01020967.1:1519-13088 GCA_015108635.1 Andinoacara biseriatus | reverse complement strand
GGTGAAAAAAAAAAAAAAAAAAAAAAAAAAAAAACCCAAAAAAACAATCATATGACCAATTTCTTTTCCAGTTATCATAATGACAAGCCTTCAGTACTTTAGTAGCTAGGCCATCCCCATCAATAGAGTTCAGCCCTTCTTCAAAGACTTTATTCACGCTGTCTTTTCAGATACACAGCTTGACATTTCAGTTTGAGGCGGACACTCCGCTTCTTGAACAGGCTATTACTGCTGAGGAGAATGCACTGAAATAAGGATAATTCCCCACCAACACAGCACTCTTGGAAAAAAGAAAGAATCCACAGGTATTCCAGCACTGTGGCAGCAATCCAGGACATGGAGAAGCAGTGGGCTTTAACGGGTATGCTTAGCGGGCTGCAGCTAATGAGCCCTGATGCAGAGACTTGAGGATTGACTGAGAGGCGGTAGACTTGACCAGAAGCAGAGAGAGAGTGAAATCTGAGTGAAACAAGCACCATATTCAAATTTATGTGCGCTTCAAGTTCAGCGTCTCTTCGATTTTGCTCTCAAGCCCAGGAAAATTATATTTTGCAAGGAGAACCATTAGTACTATTTGGGATAATAAAATATGTAGTGAAAGATGCGTGGTTACACAAAGTACAAATAAACTGCCATAAATGAAATGTTTTATAAGTGCATTTTTTTAAAAATATATAAAATATAATGAGGAATACGACTGAAGCACTATCATAGCTAAATCTATTTTTTCAATAAAGAACAAAACATTCATTCTCTGCCCTCCTTTCTCCCCCGTCCTCCCTCTGCTGTCTACCTTGCTGCTACTTTCCCTGAAAATAGCCCAGAGAAAGTGCTCTCGTCTCTGAAAAGCGGCGAGCAGTTTGCTCTCCTGTCAAGCTACAGTGGAAAGAAAGGTCGATGAGTGTCTCCAGCATTCTCGCTGGAGAGAAGAGAAATGTGTGCATTAGCCTCCGCGAGTACATCACGTCTACACTGAGAGATAGAACCAGTGGTCAGTCTCTTTACAAAGAAGGCAACATGTCCATCTGCTAAGCGAGGTGTTTTTTCACTCCAAGACTGAGGATGGTTTTTACATTTAACTGCTCTCAGCAATAAAACAATTAGTTTTACCATAAATAGTCGGACATTTTCCAAACTTCTTTAGTACTATTCTCACTAATATATAACATTTGCACAGCTTGAGCTGAGAAGTTTGTTTAGTTTAAGAACAAGACTGAAAACAGACTTTTATAGAAAGCTGGTTGTTGTAGCTGTGTCTGTATTCAGTCATTTCTTTACCTACCAACACCTCTAAAAGTGAAACTAAACTTGATCATTTAATTAGGAAGTTTAGCTACAGAAATCATCTATATGTTTATCTTTATGATTACGTAATTGTTTCCTAGCTTCTAGAACTAGGGCATAGAGATGAAATCGGTCATTCTTGATAATTCATGTGTAAAAATACTTTGGTTACATTTAAACGACCCTGAAAAGGATAAGCAGAAGTGGATGGATGGATGGAAATTGTAAACAATGCCAAGATAAGCAGATACTTTGAAGAAGCTTTCATCAGATGAAAAATATAAAAGCACTTCCCTACTGTGTGATCCCGTCTATCACAAAACAGCTCTGACCCATCATGACATTGACTTGAAACTAGTGAAGGTGTCTTATTAAGCACCAAGAAGTTAGAGGGAGAGCCTTTAAGTCTCTTAAGTGTTATTTTTTAAGTGCATCCCACAGATGCTTGAAATTGTCATGTTCCTCAAGCCATGAGCTGAATCAAATTTATTCTGATTTCTATACTTTTCCTGCTTGCAACACATTAATTACTAGATGCCTAATAAAGATCACTCCTTGACAGGTGTGATCATAGATAGAAAATCAATGTTATTTGCTTCATCTGTCAGCAGTTTTAGTGTTTTGCCTGATTAGCGTAACAATATTTATGTATACTCAAGCAGTATTGGTGTAGCATCAGTACATAATCTCCCATATTCTAATTATTTCCTCAAACACATGCAATTGGCATAAAGACGGGCAAAATGTGGAGAAAAGCTCATGTTGCAAATACCCGCATCTTCCTCTCTAAGACAGCAGCCAAATACTGCACTGCAGCCCCAAGAATGTTTTCAGAAATCTGAGTTGCTTGTCATTGGGTCGGCTATATGACTCTTCTCCTCCTCTCCTGCTTCACGGCAATATAGAGTGCAGTAGAAGTAGAGAGGAGAATTGAAAGGTAGGTCAAGAATTAAAGTGCAGGGCATGAGGCAGGTAAAGGAGAAAAGCTCAGAGAAGAGAGCTTGAGACTGCCTTTTTGTGCATGGTGTTCAATTACATTGAAGTCACTTTGGAGTTATAAGCAGTCATGCATATTGCTGATGTCAATATGCACAGAAAAAAAATAGTTAACAAGGTTTTTGTTCATGCAAAATGCTTCTTGCACCAGATTCAGTAGTGTGTGCCGATTACTTGAGGGTGAAGCTATCGATGCCGTTTTGTCAATTTGTCATCTAATTATGCCTCCACAGCAAATTCACAACAAAGGAGCTGTAATTAAGTATGTTGATTTGTTAAAATTTACAACTACTTGGGCTTCAATTACCTTTTGGTTAACTTATATTGAGGCGCAATGATTGCAAACTTTTCTTAATGCAAGCAAGTATCTCTTTAAACATGTGCGAGGCCAGCTTGTGAATATGGTTAACAATATAGAGTAGTTCTAAAAGATGAGTAAATGATGCAGTAATAGTAGCAGATGCTTGCTAATGGGGAAAAAAATCCACACATTCACAGCATGTTTTTTTTTCTTTAAGTGCAGTCAGATGTGATCCACATTTCTATTTAAACTGTTATTGGAACTTTTTAAAAAATTCTCCGCTTGTCTTTCTATAAACTGAACACGGATTATAAAATCTGGGGAATTCTCAGTGTTAGTAAGCAGGCAGTGCCAAAGAATTGGCAAGGCCATTGAAAAAGAAATGCACATTATTACAGGAGAAATGACAAAATATTATGTTTTAAATATGCTCCACTGTTCTTTGTGAACATGCAGACCAACTACTTCTTGGAAAGTTGCCAACCAGTCTTCAAATTTGCTGCCAGAGAGAAACAAGCTAAAACACACAAAAGCAACTACATATCGGTCATCTGTTCCTACTGCCTGAAACTACCCAGGTAGGAGTTTCTAAATGACACAGGAGTGTTTCTCACTTTAAAATCCACATTAGCTGGCAATGGGGATGGTAGTGGCACAAAAATACCCAAGTTTCAACCTCTTCTGGGATCACTCTTATGCTGGCTGACAAGGATTAAACATTTCTCTTGAAGAAGAGTTTTAATCTTTTTAGTGAGCTAAGAAATGGCTGCGGGACTCTGTAGGGATCAGCTTTCAAAAAGAGACCAATTCATAAGGGCCTGAATTATTTATGCATTTTTAAAGGTGGCATGGCAGCAGAGCCTAAAATAAATTTTGGTAACTTAATCAAAAAGACGTGCTGGGGGAATGAGGGTTCCCTGAAATCTGATCTTCTCCAGGATGGCTGGCAGCCACAGACCAAATATAGGCCCAGTGCCTTGGTCGTAATTGGGAGCTTTATTGATTTCCGGGCCTGTCGTCATGCCTGAGGTGACCTTTTGTTTGAGAATAATTGCTCTATTAGAGGGTTTATTCAGGCACCTGCTGGGTATCTCAGACACCATTATTGTCCAATAAGAATCACCAGGCAGTAAAATAGTGACCCTGTCCTGATATGTTGGGTGGACAGAGAGAGTCTGACTTTCTGCACTGCTAAGGCTTATCATCAAATGGGAATACAGGGCTGGCTCGGTTCCTTTTCTGGGTTAACATGAGCTGCAATACGGCTGGGAAGCTCGATAAGGTTATAGTGTATATTGCTTCAACTGCAATACTTCGGTTTTTGAGAAGCGACTATACTTATTCATTGCACTGCATGGCAGAAAGTATCCCGGACACAGTAAATAACTGATTTGTTGTAAAACATGGATGCGCTAGCAGGTTAGAATATATTGGTAGCAGTGCCATAAAAAGCATATTGCCTATATCAACTACAGATTGTCTCATTCTGTACAACTTTGAATTTAAAAGCGGAGTGCACTCCCATTCCTTCTCTAGTACTCCTAAAGTGAAGTACCATTAAAATGTAACTCAGGTTGTCTGGGGGTTCATGCCAAGTGTGATCTGCACAGAGTCATCCAAGAGTTAGAAAGCTTTACCAGAGAAACTTTCTCAAGCTTCTGGATGGTTTTGCCGAAGCACACTGGCACCTCGACCTCAAAGTTCTCTGAAAGAATTTTGACGCAACCGAAAGTCAATAATTAAAAAAAGAATCTTGTCTTTTCTTAACATAGCAATTTTTTATTAAAACTATCTGGCATGGACCAAAAGGGCAAAAACAAACAAACAAAAAACATTTTGAAAATGCAGGAACAGATGTGTGACACGCTGATGCACAAGCCTGCTTTTAAATAATCAATCTTTTGGCAGATCCACAAAGTTTGTGTTGCATCACAACTTCAAAAATATTTAATATCAATTTAATCAGAATGTAAAACCCAGGTGCGAAAAGGGAAGAAGGTTTATGCTTGACAGATGTGAGCTCAAATGGCATTTCAGTGGAACCTCTGAGGAAACATCAATAAGTCTTTCAAAATGCCTACAATCCTTTCAGACGTCCTCACTCTCCACATGTAGGTGTCCTGAAAAGCCAGCCATATGTCTTTCATCCTTTTAATCTCGGTTTTCTAAAGAGATGGAAGTTTTGGTATTTGACAATTGTGTTTAAATCCAACTTGGGACCTTGCTGTCACAGACAGCTTTGTAGCTCTGCCAGCATGGCCGAGGGAGACAGACTGATGAACACGAAGGTGAGTGTTTATCAACGTGGACCAAACATCAAGTTTTCCCCGAGATTTTGTTGGGAAACTGACATGCTCCACGTTGCTTCCGGCACCCTAACTGAATGATATCATTAAATCTTGGCATAAACAGCTATGACTCAGGCGCTGCTGTTTGTTGTGATGCCATCACTCTGACTTACTCTTTTCTTTAGAGCATAGCTACAGAGGCATTTTTCACATGTACTATAGGATCAAAACAGCCATAACTGGAAAAAGTACAGTTGTAGTCAAATGTTTACATACACTTTATCATGGGTATGGATGCCAAGGCAATCTTGGGCTTTAAATGATTTCTTTGAACCATTCCTTTTCCAGGGTGGAACAATTACCCAGCATGCTTTAATGGTTAAATAACCCTAAGCAAGCTGCATCTCGACCAGATGCTTTTGGTAGCACATCAACAAGCGTCAGGCAAAATTCTGGCCGAATATTTGACCGCTGTTCTTGTCAGAATTGTTAGAGTTCATTTAAATTGGTTGGTTTCCTGCCGCAGACCTGCTTTTAAGCACAGTCCACAAATTTTCAGCAGGGTTGAGATCAGAGCTTTGGGAAGGTCATTCCAGAAGCTTAATATTAGCGTTTATCCATTCCAAAACCTGTTCCGATGTGTGTGGGGGGGTCATTGTCCTATTGGAACACCTAATTATATCAAATTTTTAAACTTCTAGCTGTTGATCTGAAAAATTTGGAGGCATTACTCCTTTTTTCATTATTCAATCCTTGGGTTTGAAAGCCTCACTTTTACACCTCCACACATATCTCTTTGTGTACCTCTTAGGTTGTGCAGTTGTTTAGAAATGGCTACACAAGACCTTCCCAATCTGTGCAAATCTACAGTTTTCTTTCATAGCTCTTCACTGAGTTCCTTGGATCTGTTCCAAGTATTGGTCAATCCAATGAGTGCTGTTAAACAAATCCTTTCTATACTGGCAAAGAGAAACTACCAGTTGTAGTAGATAATGAAAAGTTAGTAGGCAGTGGCTTTGTCAAGTTAAAAGACACTGTAGAAGCTTTAGCACCACTTATTAAAAGATGAGAATGTATGTACAGTACCAGTCAAAGACACATTCACCCTGTGTGGATCAGAGAAAATCCAAAATTATTCCAAATTTGTGCACCTAATTTTGGTTTTTTAAAGACATGTATACTGTACAACCATTCCACTCTGAAAAAAAAGGACAGTTCAAAAGAAATCATTAAAAGCCCCAAATTGCCATGACATTCTTGCCCATAATGAGTGTATGCAAACTTCTGACCGCAAGTGTAAGTTGTCCGCACTGACTGTTCATAATGTTCATTTTTTCGGCTTGATTAACCAAGCACCTCAATTTTCTAGGAATGTCCACTCTGGAGGCAGCTATTTCTATTATGGTCTCTTGCAGTTGACCCCATGACATATTTTGAATGACAGCCCCCTCATTTGCCTAATGAAGCAGTAATGCAAAAGAAATGGGAGTTTGGGGAAATAGGAAGGGGGAAATAATACATTCATAATTAAATAAATCATTTGCACCACCTCATCACCATCCTGCTTTGGTCAAAAATAAAAACACGTAAACACTCATTCAACCCACAAGAAACATGGTTTGAGGCTTCTTTAAAAATTGCTGGCATGACCTCTTTGTGTGTCCAGTCATGTGGAAAGCTCCCATTCAGTGGTCTTGATACACTAATGTTTCTCTAATGGACTGTGTTGCCACAAAGCAGACATCAGCATAAAGGTTCTCAGGGTGATGAAATTGATTTTCAACATGTTCTTTTGTCCCCCCGTTGGTGAAAAACATATTTCATGTCATCTACTGAAGCCAGTTGCACTCTTACAAGTGTGAGGCTTTAATCCAAATCAAACAACACAACAACACTTGATGTTACTGTAGCTCCAATCTATCCAAAAATCCCACCACTGCATAATAAATTCCCCCTTAAAGATTCAAAAATTTTATATATAGACTAAAATCAATCACTGGTTTAATCTAAACTTAGTCTTAAAACTTCATTTACAATAAATGTTGAATTTTAATTTACACAAATGGAAACCAAATTTAACCCATTCTTTACCGTTCAAACAACCTCTCATACTGTGTATATATGTCACAACAATCTGTGGCTGAAATTTCAAGTTCAACATCCTTTAGGATATGGTCACAATTTTTTACTATTTTATCAGTAATACACTAAGGAATCAGGTAAAAGTGTGTTCCCATGACACATTTTAAATAATAGCCCCCTCATTTGCCTAATGAAGCAGCAAAGCAAAAGGAATGGGAAAATGGGAAGGGGAAAATAATACATAATTAAATAAATCCTTTGCACCACCTCATCCCCATCCTGCTTTGGTCTAAATGGAAACATGTAAACCTTCATTCAAATCCCGAGAAATATGTTTTGAAGCTTCTTCGGAAATTGTTGGCATGGCCTCTTTGTGTGCCCAGTCATGTTGAAAGCTTGTGTTCAGTGGTCTCGATACACTCATGTTTCTCTAATGGCCCGCGTTGTCACAAAGCACATATCAGCATAAAGGTTCTCAGTGTGATGAAATTTATTTTCAACATGTTCATTGTCCCCCGTTGGTAGAAAAACACTTTTCATGTCACTTACTGAAGGTAACTGCACTCTCACACGATCAAGACCTTAATCCAAATCTAACAACAATATAAGAACAGTTATGTTAGCTCCACTATATCCAAATTAATGAGTCACACAAGCGCTCTGTGTAGTACCTTTTCCCTTAAATAAATATTTCATATATAGTGAATCAATCATTTAATCAGTCTGTTTAATCTTAACCTAATCTGTAATACACTAAGGAAGCAGGTAGAAGTACACATCAATTTGCAATGCATTTTTAAGTCACTGTAGCAGGATTAAACCACTAGGGGTCAAAAAAATCTATCATAACCTTTTATCAGGGTAGACCTCAGTCATACTGGCCTAGAGACTGGTCGGTGACCCCTAATAAAAATGTGTAATCCCTGACCAGTTAGTGAGTGGCTGCTGGCAGTTGCCAGTTGAAACAGTTTTCAAAGAGAAAGTTGCTCCAAAAACCTTATGATTGCTTTGGTCACTAGCTCATTGCCACAGTTGTACATAGTTTGTATGAGCAACCACGTTACTCTCAGAGCTGTAGTGAAACTTAAAGTATGACGCAAACCGTAAATGGAGAACGTTAACCTTCAAAGTAAAAAGTTGTGCCTTACTGCTGCAACAAACATTTAAAAAAAAATCACAACTTTTTACTGTGAAAGGGAATTTTCTGCTTTGGATCACACTTTTCACAGTCTCACTACCATTTGGCGGGAAGCTTATAAATGTTCAAAGTTGGCATCGTCCATGGAATATTGCAACAACCTGCTAGCGACCAAAGCATTTGCAAGGTGGTTTTTGGTGCAGCACCGTATTGAGGTTTCCAATGTGATGTCACGCACACATTGCTCAAGCTTTGTTCACCACTTTGGAGTAACGTGGTTAGTGGTCACATGTCTGCAAAGCCTCAATAACTCTTTGTGACCAATTTCATGGTAGTAACTGCACGCAACCTCCCACAACCACAGTTTTCCCTAGTGCCCAGTGGTTACCAGGAAGGTCACTGACTGGTTTCTAGGCCTGCGTGTATAGAACTGTAGCAATTGATTTAAAAATATATGCAGTGGCTACATAACGTATTCAGACCCCTTTAAAATTTTCACTCTTTGTTTCATTGCAGCTATTTGCTAAAATCAAAAAAGTTCATTTTATTTCTCATTAATGTACACTCAGCACCCCATCTTGACAGAAAAAAACTGAATTGTAGAAATTTTTGAAAATTTATTAAAAAAAGAAAAACTTAAATATCACATGCTCATAAGTATTCAGACCCTTTGCTCAGTACTGAGTAGAAACACCCTTTTGAGCTATTACAGCCATGAGTCTTCTTGGGAATGATGCAACAGGTTTTTCACACCTGGATTTGGGATCCTCGGTCATTCTTCCTTGCAGATCATCTCCAGTTCCGTCAGGTTGGATGGTAAACGTTGGTGAACAGCCATTTTCAGGTCTCTCCAGAGAAGCTCAGTTGGGTTTAGGTCAGGGCTCTGGCTGGGCTGGTCAAGAATGGTCACAGAGTTGTTCCGAAGCCAACCTTTGTTATTTTAGCTGTGTTCTTAGGGTCATTGTCTTGTTGGAAGGTGAACCTTCGGCCCAGTCTGAGGTCCTGAGCACTCTGGAAGAGGTTTTCTTCCAGGATATCGCTGTACTTGGCCGCATTCATCTTTCCTTCAATTGCAACCAGTCGTCCTGTCCCTGCAGCTGAAAAAACACCCCACAGCATGATGCTGCCTCCACCATGTTTCACTGCTGGGATTGTATTGGGCAGCTGATAAGCAGTGTTTGGTTTTCTCCACACATACCGCTTAGAATTAACACCAAAAAGTTCAATCTTGGTCCCATCAGATCAGAGAATCTTATATCTCATGGTCTGGGAGTCCTTCATGTGTTTTTTGGCAAACTCTATGCGGGCTTTCATACGTCTGCACTGAGGAGAGGCTTCCGTCAGGCCGCTCTGCCATAAAGCCCCGACTGGTGGAGGGCTGCAGTGATAGTTGACTTTGTGGAGCTTTCTCCCATCTCTGTACTGCATCTCTGGAGCTCAGGCAAAGTGATAGTTGGCTTCTGAAACCCTGAAACTACATTCCGAAGCCCTCCCGACACGACTCTTACTATACGAGTGCTTTGGGCAGTAATGACTCAGGCCTCAGGGTGATAAGCCAGTTTCAAATCACAGTAACTATTAATCTTTTACAATTTTGGTTTTCTGTGTTTGAAGTAGGCTCCCTTGTGTTTTATGTACATTGTACATTGTTTGCCTGTTAATGACTGATGTTCATTTTCCAATTTAAGTTGTTAAAGATAACCCTTGGTTAAAAAACTTTCACATCATAATTATGTACTGAAGTAGATAAAAAGTAAAATGTATTATATTTGGCACCCTAAGGTCTGAAAGGCCAGAAAACTTCAAAAAGCAAGTATTCTCTACTCATAGTGGAATCAGATAAGTATAACAATAACTGTTAATTTTGATATCTTTCTTCCTGCAGCATATTCAAGGGTCAGTGACAGCTGATATAAAATTGGTGATAAAAACTCACTGAAGAGCTTTCTAAGCTTCATTCAGACCCAGAGATTACCCAGGAGTGTAGTTTTTTCTTCTCTGAAAAGATAGCAAATGACTGAGTGGGGGAGAACCTGTATTTCACTGATATAAGCAGGGGTAGAGCTTATAATTCAGAGGCAATTGACAGCACCCTGAGGATTGCTGAAATGAGATAATAAACTCCACAGTGAAAACCTTGTGTGAAACTGTGTGGACTTCTAATCTTGAAAATGGTAAAGACGGAAGATTCAATCATGCTTTGAAAGTGCCACTTAAAGAATTTTAGTATCTCTTCTTGGCCGTATAAAGCAGATGAATGATAAATCGTGCCAGGGCGATTAGGTAAGTGGTCCGCTAAAACATTTTAGTAGCAAACAAGCAAAATCTAACAACACAAAAATCTCTTATCTGCACACACGTTCCACCAAACTGTAAGATGGATTTACAGGGATTGAAAAGCTTATGAAAACACAGACTTTCTGTGGTAATTACTGTAGCACCCTCTGTAGAATGCCAATTCAAACAAAGTGCCTATGTACCACATTTTCATATCAGGAGAACAATAGCCAAATCAAATGGGCCAATCACGCGTCCCTGCAGGTTTGATGTTCGAACCAAGTTGGGTGCTCATTTGCAGGAATGCTGAAATGAGGGCTGCATGCTCATTTGCCACAATGAGATGCACATTAGCCGAGCGTTTGTTTAACTAGTGACTGAAACTAAATCAAAGGAAAAGCATAAAGCAAGACTGCAATGCAATTAATGACCAATATTCATTTTCCCCACTCACTTTGTCTGGTTTTATCTCTGTGTGTGTTTTCTTTGTGCAAAGCTGCATATTGAGCAACAGCATCTCCATAGAAACCAGGCTGCTGCTGGGCCTTTGGAGCGTGCCCAGAAAATGTCATGATGAAAGTCAGTAATTCAACAACGGGCACTAAACACCACTGAGGAGACATGTAATGGCTGCCAATATTTCGAGCATGGGAAAACAGCAGGGGGTTGACACTGTCGTCTCTGACCACCTCCCTTCTACTCAGACTTATGTTTTATAGCTGGAGAAAGCAAGAGTGGGATTCATGCCAGCCGACAGGCAGTCCAGGATGGAGCTGACAACATGACTGTTAGACAGATGACACAGACACATGCTTCTCAAGCAGAGAAAGATGATATTGCATCGGGCTGCCTACCTTCACACTACCATCGCTATAATGTGATGAGCTGTCACATTAAAATCCTCAAGTTTGTCAATTTTGGGCGCCATGAGTACTCCCCCATGGCAAGAATTATTGCACTCATAACAATAACACTAAAGGTTTGAGGCGATAAATGTCAGCAGGAACACTGGTTGGAAGGCTGGCCTGGGCTTTGAAAAGAAAGCCCATTCTTAAAAGGTCTGTGCCTGGCTGAGCACCCAGATGCCAAATTATGGGCCTTCAGCCCCCTGCAGACTACTGAGTGGCTCTGTGTGCTGCCTCATCAGGCAATTTGCAGGAGGTGAGGTGAAATTTGTTGGTCATTAGTATCTAAATGGGGATT
>VUQJ01020966.1:1710-12496 GCA_015108635.1 Andinoacara biseriatus | reverse complement strand
TGAAAAATGTAATCAAATTCAGACCCCAGAACTAATTAATAAAAGTGCAGTTACAAATTTACAAAATTATTAGCTAAGGTGTGGTGTCGTGTGCTTTTCCAAAGGCTTTTGGGGGTCTGTAGAGGAAAGAGATCCTTGAGTTACTTTATCCAGAAAAAAACAGGATCAGTAGATAATCTAATAAAGTTAAATAGCCTTTCCTAACTCAGAGGTGTGAATTAAATGTTCTGTGTTATTACTTAAAATGCCAGGGCCTTGAAGGTTTAACCTGGCTCAACCTGACGGGGACATCAGTAGCATATTTTTAGTCTGTTAGCACAAGTTATAGACACCAAACACCGTCTCCTCCCCTCATATGCCTCACTGGCACTGCTAAATTTGGGACCTTAAGCAACCCAAGCATCACAGCTCAGTTTCATTTATTGCTGATGATAGAGTGCAGTGCGTAACCTATGGCGACTGTGTCTTTGTCAAAACAATTCTACATAAAATACAGTTTAAAACAACAAATTGCAAACATATCCACAGTTTCTGACAAAGAATCAGCTCGTGCAGCAGAACAGCCACATATCTAATCTAATCTTATAGACTGTCCTAAACTATAGTGTATCACTGATCTTTCATCCCTGAACAGTCATATTGTGTTTTCTGACTCTCGAAATTCAGTCATTTTGGCCACCGCAGTTGCTCACGTCTCACTGGCTACTCGGTGGAACGGTGTTCCTGCAGCGGGGACTTCAGATTAAAGCAAAAACAGGTGTATTTTCTGTTTTCTCATAGCCCGGCTTTTCCTTTTAGAGTAATTCATTAATTCTTGTATTTGCATGCCTTTCTCTAAAGACGACAGCCAGGCTGAGACTCTCTGTACTTCAAAGACACAAACAACAACTTAGCGCCTTTGGTGTAACATTCAGCCACGGAAAACAGAATTGTGTCTATTGCTGTCATTGTATTTTTGTATCAAAGGGGTATTCTATTTGTTCATTTTGATAGAGCCTATGAGCCAGTGAGTGTGGGCTGAGCTGCGTGCATGTGTATGCCTAGCCCTTTTGCTGCTGGATATCAGTGGAGTCAAGTATTTACATTTGGCGTCATCTTTTGGAAGTGTTTGCACACAGACTCTCTGTGTCAGTCATTGCGGCTGCCAGGTTGGGTAATCAGATCTTGTTTATTGCATCACGCCTGTTTCAACATATCAGAATAATGATAAACAGAGAAATGGGAGTAGTTTAGGATGGAGTCCAAGAATTGCTGCAAGTATTAACAGAGGGTAACACGAGACACACTGTTATTGACAATGCCAGTGGAGAGGCAGAGGGACAAGGACAAACTGAGAGTTAGTGAAATTAGGACTTGGGCATGCTGCTTTATCTGGCTTCATTTCACCTTTCTGTGTGTTCTTCCTCACAGTTGTCTGACAAATCATGACCATTAGCAAGCTGAGCCGGAGTTCACAATTTGGAATTTATATTGTTGCATAAGTTTACATGCCAGTCCAAATGCTCCTCGGTGGTATCCTCGTCTGATTTCCTTCGACCTTGTCTCTGGACCATAAAGGTGGCCCGATTTACTCTAACATTGTTGTTAGAGATGTCTGAAGTGCACTCATGCATTGTACTGTATGTTTATAACCCCTAAACCTCCACCCATAATTATTAAAGTACATATAAGATACACATAGAGAGAGGTGGAGATAGATCCTGCTGAGTGATTATGACGCAGTGTCCTCGATTCCTTTAACATTGTTGAAAATTTTGGTATGTGGGCGAATGTGTGCTCTCTCACTCTGACTCTCAGATATGCTTTAAATGGGTTACTGTACTAAGGCGATTATCCGTGTGTGTGTGCGTATGTGCGTGTGTGTGTGTTTTTGTATGTTTTGCAGCGCACGACCATGTGTACATTTTTGCCTGTGTGCACACCAAGTCCTTCTTTTGCATGTGATAGAGTGTGTATGTGTCTGGGCGATTGGTTGCGTGCCATGCGTAAAATATATACATATGAATTATGCACCATCCATCTGCAATTTTGATTGCACTCCTCACTGACACTGTGCATTTGAGTCGTAGTAAAAAACAGAGGCATTTCGTATTTTAATAGTTTTACATTCTTATCTTAAGTATTATCCTGTACTTACACTCACAGGAGCTTAGCATGCCAACCTCATTTCATACAATGCCTGTGCCTTTAAAAGAGTGTTAGGGAGTCAGGAATAGGGGAAGGAGAGAGTGCAGGAAACAGAGACAGATGAGCGAGGGAGAATCATGGAGAGACAGTGAGGGAAAAGGAAACAGAAGGGGGGAGATGGGAGCAGTCTAAAAATAAACCTTCAGAAATGCTTTTTTAAATCTGCAGTGATGCAAAGTATTCATTCGAATAAGCCCTCCTGCATTGTGACCGCGACAGCGCTGCACGACTTAATGGTTTGATTACAGTACAACGCATGCACGTGTCACTTTCCAGCAAATTATGTACTTAATGGAATTGTATGAAAAGGATAAGCAGAAGAAAATGGATTGATAGAATTTATCTTATTGTTGTGATGTAATAAAATGGGGGAATGAGAAGAAAATTTCTGCAGCACATAGCCCGGTTCAGAGGTTCAGTGACAGTTGTGATTTGAGATCGTGGCTCAGCTCACCTTCTCCTACCTTCCTCCTGCTCCAGGCCCAGAGAGCCTTCTGATTTGTGTTGCATAGCCATCTGTTTAGACTAATTAACTAATTAACTAATTAATGAACTCTGGGGAAAGGCCCACCATCGTAGGCTCGGAGAGTGAGAACATTTTTCACCGCAGGAAGAGAGATGAAATGCTTCTTCTGGAAACATTTCTCTGCACTTTCTTCCCAGTTTCAGCTTTTTACTTGCAAGTAAGCAAGTAACCTATTTAGGAGTAAATGCAACTATGTTTACATCATGTACACAGAATAAAAGAAATTGTATTTATATGATTTAAAAGTTTCTTATGGACAAGTCCAAAATAAGGTGATTTTGGTGTAAATTTGGCATAAAAATTAATTGTCTTTAATGTATGGTGCCACCAAAAAACAACAGTGTCAGGTGTGGCTGTGGAAAGCGTAGCAGAGGACCAAAATGCAGGACTCACTAGGCACAGAGCTTGATTAATTAAAGCTTTAATAGCATAAACTTGAACGTAACATAAACATAAAGCACAGCGGGGAACCAACAACGACACGACAAGGACTAGAAACAGACTGAGCCCTTAAATACACACACTAGGTACATGTGGCAGGTGACATGTAAAGCAAAACATAACGGACTTGACACCAGAGAGAAAACATAAACACCTGAACACAGATCACAAGACAACATGAGGAAACAGGAACACTCAAAAACAGCTGCTTGCCGGAAACACATGATTGGAGCAGTAAAATTAAAACAATTATATAAAGATGAAGGTTATAAATCCAAACCAAGACACTAAAAACACTACAAGGCTCTGAAGAGCTGATGGTATGTGGTGATACAATTATAAACAATTATATTGATTAGCAAACCTTTAAAGTTGCAGTTCATTAGCTTACTGATGTTTTGTATAAGAAAAGCTTACTTGTTAAATATTAACTGGTAACACAGAACATGTAGTTAATACTCAGAGAGTTGTCTTGAAACCACTTACAGTACTACTTACTTACAGTAGCATTGTATCAAATAAGGAAACATATTACAGTTTAAGCTAGCAGACTTTAGAAATGTTTTCATCTCTTAGTTTTTTGTCTTGCATGTACACTTTATACTTAAAATTACAAAATGCAGACAAAATGTCTTCATTTTAACATGCTATATTATGCTCAGTTGGTTGTTCATTAATTAGAAACTGGTCAATGTATTCATGTACTCTGTTTGTGACACACTAATAAGCACCAATTTATCTTTTACTTAATATGTATAATTTTACAATCCTGTGCACATGAGAACATTTTTAGTACAAGCCAAGTCAAACAGTGTCAGTGCATCCATAAATACTGCTTAGCTCAGTCAGCCTTCGGAATCACTTTACATTGTGTCGCCCGTTGTTCTCAAACACATCCTTTTAAATATGGCATAAACAGTATTTTTAGCAAGTGCTGTCAATTAACTTCAGCTTGCTGCCTTCTCACAACTCAGCTCGCTCTAAATACAAATAAAACACACCTCCCACTCTTTACATAGAGACAAAGTCTTCTCACAACCCTCATTTTCTTTTTTGCCTGGTAACGGTGCATTCACTGTTTGTGAGTAGATTCAGCTGTAAAATGCTGCATCTACAAATTATATATTTCAATATTTGACAGGATTTGTTCCCAATGTATAAATTCCAGTTGTGTGTTTAATGCTTTACCTGCTATGTGGACATTATGTGTAATTGTGCTTGAGGTTCTTGACACATGAAACAGTAGCCAAAGACAGTTTTCACTAAACCCTAAAGACTTATAGGCATATTGACTGAAATTGACACCAATTGTTCTCCCAGACTTGCAGCCAGATAGACAGCTGCACTCAAATCAAATATAAGAAGGATAATATATGCAGCTACCCTTGCTTGATGCTTGACAACCTACATAGCACATAATGTGTCAAAATTGACCTCAAATTGTCCATGTATGCAATATATCAGGTGGTTGTGATTGATTATGAGCCATAATCTTGTACCATCCAAAGTAGGCCTACCTCAAGCTACACATACTATTGTGAAAATATAGTATCTGCTCTCATAGAAACCACAAGTCTGTATGATACCAGCTGTGCTTTAACGGTTGTTTTATTGGCGATATCATCAGAAAAGAACTAATAATCCAGCAACTTGGTGGAGGTTGCCCTCATCATGGATGTTTATATCCACAAACATGGTGAATGTGAAATTTTAGAAACTGCAAGAGGTGATTGCGACAGTAACAAAGCACTACACCATTCACATATTACAAAATATATTCAAACCTATTGTTTTACATGGTAATGAAAAAGATTAAATTTGAGAAAGATGGATGTTGTTTGCTGTGTAATCTGGGATTTCAAAGCACCCGCAGTGCATTAGGGGTGAGTACTTCTTTCACACTTAAATTATTAAGTACACAGTCTTTGCCCTTTTTATCCCAATGGGGTATTGTTTTTGGTATGTATGGTTGTTAACAAAATTGCCACAAAACTACCAAGTCAGACCAAATTTGCACGAAAGATGGCCAATGACCCCTAGATCATCTAATGAAATTTTTGCCATTATTGGCTCAAGATAAATAAGAAAGAAAGAAAGAAAGAAATCCAGAAAAATTGAGGAAAAAGACCATATATTTGTCCCTCTGGAGTCGACAGACGTGCTGGCATCCAGATGACATTGTCAACTTAAGATGACGTAATACCAGAACACAGTTTCTGTTTCAACTTGTGTCTGACTTCAGTATCTGACTTCAAGCTACATACCAGTTTTAAATTGTTTTGATAGAACAAATAAAACCAGAGTTATGATCAATAATTTACCCCACGCTTTTTCCTTTATATTGTCACGTGTGATGCACATTTGATGCAGGAAGAAACAGTGACAGTCTTCGCTAGCAGAAAGGGCTTGTAAGCAAAAAAAAAAGAAATGAAAGAAAATCAGGACATCCCTTTTCCTATTGGTGAGAAAATGAACCACTTCAAATAAATTTATGGCAACGTGTGGCATTTGGTTGCTGAGGAACAGATGAAAGTTATGGGAGTGACAGGAGACAGCAAGATTGATGACAAGATTTGAAGTTTGAGAGTTTTTAGCGTATAGTATATAGTATGGCGAGTATAGTTAGTGTGTTTAGTCACAGAAAAGACAGATGCTAGGTAAAAAGCCACCAAAGGCAGACTCTAGTATGAACACTGTCTCCAGGTGTACAACAGGAGGAATGACTCACCTGGAAGTGTCAGGCCTGTGATGGGCTCCTCTGTCTATAGTGGGCAGGAACAGTTGTTTGCTAAAGTTGTACATAAGGTTTTGAAAATTCAAACTTAAATTTATATTTTAAGCTAAAGGTAAAATCAAAAGTAGTCAGAAATAGCCAGTTATACCCTCGACTCCACAAAAAGTCATATCTGTCTCCAAACCTGTCAGATTCATCTGATATTTCATGCACAGTTGTGGAGGACTGGTGCCAAACCCAATGCCATCTGGATCCAATCCAGACTCTGGAATTGCCAACTAATTTTAACTTTTAACTAATATTTTTGGCCATATCTCAGCTGAAAAATGACACATCATCTTATCATCATCAGCATATCACTATTGTCCATAGACATGCAAAATTTGAGAGACGTACGATCTGGATACACGAATATATGACAACATTTGACTCTATCAGTCCAATCATTTAATTCCCCTATTATCACCCACCTGACAAATCACGTATTTTCTCATTATAAGAAATAAAGCTTTTGCAAAACATGAAAATGATCATAAAATGAAACTTATTTTAGTTCAACTTTTAAAACCTTGGAAAATTGGACAACGTTTAAATCAGCCAAAACCTCTGCCGAGGGCGGGGTTTTGTTTTTCTTGATTTTTTTTTTTTTTTTTGGAATCAAATATTTTTATGGTCATGAGTCATTCATAGCTGATTGGCTTGGCTCAAGGCTTAAAACTTTAAAAAAGGATTTTCTGAAATATCAATGGAGAAAATTTAAGGAAAATTAACTTACAGAAATGGAGCCCTTAAAAAAAGTGGACAATCACTGTTGCGCTTTCAACCCTGGTGTATGCAGCAGAAATCTGTGACTGTCTTTATAGTCAAAGAGAATTCAAAGAGCATGAACGGAGGAAAATTTCCTGGCAGTTGTGGCTCAGGCAAATCACAAAACAAAGACTTTATGTATATATTTTTATATTCAGTGAGTTGCATATTCCAAAAAGAAAACTACACTGCTCATGATTTCAGAACATAATTTTTCGTGGGTACACTGGAAGAAATAACTGGCAATTTATTTAAATATGGAGACTTTACATACGCCTTTACATGACTGCTTGGCTGATGACAAGATTTTTAATTCAACTTCATGAATTTTTCCTTATATTATGCCATCATTGTTGTTAGCATTCACTAGCCTCAGCTACACAGTGCTAAAGCCTTAATATGACTGTTAACTAGTAGTGTAGTCGGTGATTAAAGTAAAATATCCACAATAAAATACCTTCATGTATAAATGCACAGTTACATAAATGTATCCTAATCACTGGGGCACCTGAACTACCATATTAAGAAGTGGATACATGTAACAAGTATGATTAATGCCTCCATATCATTAATTAAAACAGCTTCGTGTCTGTAATATTAGCTCTGTGATTAAAATTACGTCCCCTCTGCTGACGAGGCTCTGTTTTAAGAGTCTTAACTCATTTAATTTGACTTGATTTTTAATTCTAGCAGGCTGCATTTTTTATGAGTGATGAGGCATTTCTGAAACAGAACTTCGAAAAGCTTTGAAAAGTCTTTGTGTCAGCTGATGTTTGAACCACGGCTTTTCAAATTTGCATGGCAGCCTGGTGTTATTGCACAGCTTGGTGCCATTTGAGTGGACACTTGTGAGTAAAAATTGAATGAGATAAGTAACATAATAAATACAATGACATCAGAGGCCTATGGGTGGTGTACTGAAATAACATTAGTTCAGCAGGAGGAAGCCCAATTGCGTTATAATTTCATGTCTGGGTAGATTTGACATACAGAATGATGCATAATTGAAACTGACCTGCCAGCTAGTCTTCAAATCAAACCTTTGGTGCCGACAAGGAGACTTAGCCGCTTTGTGTTAAAAGAAAAAGAAAAAAAAAAAAGATAATCCAGGAAGAATGTGCAAGAGGTGAAGTACAACAGCATCTCTTTGAGTCAGAGAATTTTCTATTGTGATTTTCTCCTGTCATATTAATCTATTGTTACATACACACAGCAGATAATCCCAGACTCTGCTGCACAGTATTGAGTGATCCAATCCACTCTATTCCGCTCATCTAAACAGAGTCTCCAGTGTGCAAGAGACATTCACCATCTGCTAAGGGTTTTTTTTTTTATCCTTTCTTTTTTGGGGGGAATAATGCTGCTACCTGTCCTTGATTAATTTTGTGACTCTAATATACAGAAACAAGAACGCTTTGTTTCCTCTTTTCAATCACCTTTCCAGTGTGTATAAAAAAGTCAACATCTTTCCTGTGAATGTAGACATCTCTGATCATCTCCTGCGTGACGTCACAGTGAAATTATATAATTCGTCCTTCACTATTTTCCCCTCTCCTGTCTGTCAGATCTGACAGTAGCTTTGGGCAATATTTGGTTTAATACCTGTTCCATTTCTTTCTTTTTTTCCCCCCTTTTTAATCCTTCACCCTCAACTCCATCCCCCTCTATCTTCCCTAGTTAACACGACTGTGTTCAGTGGCCTACTATAGTTATTCTGTTCGTGCAGATGCATGCTCCCATCTCGGTAGTCGAGCAGTCAGATGTCTGACCGCAGTTTTAGATGTGAAATTTGTGAAAGGCATTTACAAAGATGGTTGGCAACAGAGGAAGTTCTGAATAGAGTTGTATTACAGTAAATACAATGTACAAAATACTGATAACTTTTTTTTTTTTATCTTGTCTTAAAATAAACAAGATTCCATCTAATGCATCTCAATACAAATATTTCTCCCGGTTGTATGCACAATATGATATCTATTGGGGATAATAGCTTTTATAATGACTCATCTCTTCGGTGTACATTAGACTAAGTGCTTCTGTGGCGGCATGCGTTATGCTTTCCCGATACATCGAATAAACTTTTAGAAAGAACTTTTTGTAACAATGACGAAGATGTCAAATATGAGCAGAGGCCCCAGTTATTGTCGTACAATTTGTTTTTAAATTTCCCTCCGTAGGTTGCTCACTCCTCCTCTGTTTTGCCATCATCCATTCATTTCACTGTCTCCAGCCTGTATCTTTAGAGGTTGATGACTCTCCACACAGTTCCTTGGCTGCTACCTAAAGCAAGTGTTGAATATGCATGAGTTCAGCCTCGTAAACTGCTGTTCTCAGCGCTAAAGTCGGTAGGAAATCCAACTCAGCAGATGGGAGGGGTGTGGGTGGTGAATCAGAAAGAAAACTTACTGAAAGAGAAAGAACGGAGGAAAGGAAACTTGTTTGACTTATCTTCAATAGTGGAAGATGAACCAAATTTTCTCTCTTCATGTTGTCCTTGCAAAGCGAGCACCACTAGTGCTAGCATGTTAGCTCGTACTGTGAACCTGCCTGCATGTGCATGCATTGACTTTTGAGTTCACGTGCACTGTTTGCGTACTTCAATATGGAAGTGCTTGAATGTAGGTATCCAAGTGCCTTTGTGAGTGTCCATATCATTTTGCCTGAAGTCCTAGACAGTTGCCAGGCAACTGTGGCAGGCAGCTCAGCACTTGGCTGGGCAGCAGACATTTCCACATGCCCATGGTTTTGATAAGCAGCACAGGTCAGCACTAATATGTTACCAGGTCAGAGCTACATCAGGCTAAGAATCAGTCAATGGGATGATGCAAGGATAATACAATTACAGAGTAGTATGTGAACTATGTCTTGATTACTGGGGTTAATCCTTTCAAAGTAATATTTCTGCTACAGCACTGACATGATTTCTGTTTTTTAATAATCCATCCAACACTAAACACTGCACTATAGAGGCTGGGAGCAGCTGTGGTTTCTTATTGCTAATCCAATTATCTCTAGATTACAGTTTAATCATGCTTTTTTTTTTTTTAAAAAAATCATTATTACATTACCATTATTTTAGCAGAAAGATTATCGCTGGCTCAAGACCAGGTCACTCTTTGTGGTTGTAAATTTTGTGCTCACTGCATTGCACTTCCAGCATTAGTTGTGATGATGATAATTAAAGAAAACTTGGCCGATTACAGTAGCTTCTAAATATTTGCTTTGAATGTAAAATATCCATGTCACTGCAATTGTGGACAAAATTTAAAAATAAAAATAAATGAAATCTTTTTTGACATCTGACAAGTGTCTTTTTTCTTTTCTTTTCTTTTCTTTTTTTTGCATTTTCATGCATGCTCATTAACCGTAATATATTGACTTTAAGTTATAGGTTTTTTTTTTTACTTTCTTTAAATAAATAAAGACAAAAAAATGTGAAACACCAGCTGTCGGCATGGGTGGCATTTACCCTTTCTGCCCAAAGCACATAGTCATATTGAAAAAAAAAAAACAAAAATGTAATGTGAATCACAATTAAGCCGGGTTAACCCACCAAAACACTCCAGGTTTCAAGTGCTTGTTGACTGTAGTGTAAGTACAGTGAAGAGTGTGAAATGAGATGTGTGTTGTGTCACACTGACTGTTGTAGAAAGGTCAATTTGGCAGGTTATCATCACCATCATCATCATCATGGCTACTGTTTCCTTCATCAGCATCACCATCACTTACATTAATAATCATCAACAATAAAACTTAATTTGCTATTTAACACACTTGAAAAGTGTCGTGTCTGTTCCCACCATCTGTCCCGCTGTACTGTGCTTTACCCCTGGCCCTTTAATTCAGTCCCTTATACAGTATCTTACTTTTGTCCACACAAGAAAACATCTTGCTGTATTCACTAAAAATACTCTTAATGTGTGCTTAGGCAGAAATGTCAAAAGTATTGTAACACAGTTTATGCATACACACAGGGGCTGTGACCTTGTATATAGTTGCATACTCAAGGTTATACTGTGCATAGCCCTGCAACAGTAAACATTTATTCAGCCACTGTGTTTATTTAGGTGGCATACTGTACAAATAATCTA
>VUQJ01020964.1:10241-45531 GCA_015108635.1 Andinoacara biseriatus | reverse complement strand
AAAAAAATGTTTTCACAGGAGTCTATGCAGCCCTATGAAAGCTAAGTACATCCCATGATTTAATAGATTCTAGAACTACCTTTTAGTAGCAGTAATTTTTTTCTCTATGTATCACTTTGATTCTTTTCTTTTTCAGCCATCCTTTTGTAGATTTGCTGCTGTGCTTGGCATCATTGTCCAGTTGCATGACCCAATTTGGGCCAAGCGTCAGCTGTTGTAAATTTGACTAGAACACTTTGGTATACAGAGGAGTTTGTGGTCAACAAGGTGCCCAAGGCTTATGGCTGCAAAACAAGCCCAAACCATCAGCCTTGCACCACCACGCTGACAGCTTGTATGCGGATTTTGTGCTGATATGCCGTTTGGTTTTTGTCAAACGTGCTACTGCGCATTATAACCAAACATCTCCACTTTAGTCTTGTCTGTCTAAAGGTCACTGTTCCAGACATCTTGTAGTTTGTTTAGAAGCCTTTTGTCTGCAAGCCTAAGCTGTGCTGTCTTGTGCTTTCTCCTGACAACCCTTTCAAACAAGCCATACTTGCTCATTCTTTTTTTAATTGTACTGTCATGACACAGTGTGTCCAAACGTTTGATTGGTACTGTTCCTCAGTACTTCAGACTAACAAACTGCCTAAGCTATTATAGTACTTGACTGTACTAGTACTAATGCTGTTGCTGAAATGGCTGCAAAGAAATCTTTATCTTTAAAATGGCACAATTCTGCTTATTACACTGGTACACAGAGGAGTGTTTGTCAGTGTACAATTTTGCTTGGCTCCTATTGAGAGAATCTATTCTGATCAAATCAAATAATATTGTTTCCTGTCAGCTGCTCTTCACATGTGATGTGTGTTTGTGAGCAGTTTGTGTGCATTCTAAGTGAGACCGAGCACGTAGTGTAACTGTGCAAAGGCAGTTTGCAGTAAAGACACACTGAGCTGCAATAAGACAAGCACAAAAAAATAGGTGAATAATGTTAAAACAGTTTATATTCTTTATAATTTACCATAGTCCCATTTACTTTGCTTTTCTAATTAGTTGTTTTTTCCCCCTTCTTGTCCCGAATCAGACAGATTTAGACTTATCTTCTTCCACTAATAATTTTGATGTGCAGTTGATGGTCTAAATAACTGTCTCACAAGCTGATCATGTGATCTTTACTTTTTCATATTAAAATATTTTCTCACAGATTTTTTTTCTATAATACCTTGCAGGATACCCTGCATAATGGTTTACTTTAATACCCAGGAGTAATACTGTTTCTTTTTCCAACAGTGTTAATGTGTGTGGATTTATTTTCACCTTTCATGTATTAGCACATTATCATATTTACTGGTATGTCTCACAGTGAAACTCCCTTAATGTACACAAGCTCATGTGCACATATGTAACATGTTCTTAAATTGCCACACCATGCAGCAGTGCTGACGTGTGCATTCTCTTAAGGGCACACATAGACCCAGACATATTAACTCATTCATTCTGCTGTCACACGAGAGCACCCCATTGCTAGGATAAGAAGTGTAAGCCCAGCCTCTCTCCATTTAAACCACTCTAGCACTCTCAATGCCTACACGACCTGCATTCCCAGACAGGCATAACCTGTAGACGCTACAACCTAAGCACGGAGCATGGCATTTTACTGGTCTGTTGTGTTATTGTGACAAAGATCAAAGGTTGAACTTGAAAAGTTCTCTGCAGAGAAAGGCTTGCTAAAGGTGGTATTACATTTATGCTGAGTTTTTCCAGTAGCATGTTTTTATAGTGAACAGTCACATCCTGCGTGAGTAAGTCAAACAATAAGTAGCTTTAACAAGCAATAAAAAGACACTTACTACTGATAAGGCATCTCTCTCAGTTTAATGAAGGACTCAGCTAACCTCTGTAGTTGCCCTTTATTGAAGACACAAGAATTTAAATTCTATCCCTTCAACCATTTAAAACAAAAAAAATGGATAATGGGGATTTCAGTGGAATGTTAAAGAGTTCATGAAAGTCATCAAGAATAGGTGATGATGGATTCTCCAGGCACAGACAAGACACTGTACCTAAGGGCTTTGTCATCGGTAGTTGAAGGAATGCTACATAACACTTGATTACCATTTGCACTATCCTTGTCAGCACAGAAGCTAACCTTAGAAAAACGTCTTTGTTTAATCTTTAATCTCATGATATTGTTGAGTAGTGTTCAAAATTATATACTATCAGAGAAACAATACCAAAACAATAAGAGTTAGGGCAGTTTAACTTACATTTTCCTGCCTTGTCCAACTTAGTTTTTTTGGTTGGATAATTTATCATTATTAAGGAAACAACAGTTTTCTGATCAAAAGAATCTGTGAACCCAACCACGGATTCATTAACAGTTGTCCTTGACCATTTTTATTATCCTCCAGCGGAAATTAAATTGGGAGGATATTGTCATCATACCATCCGTCCAAGTGAGCATCTGTCTGTGAGGTTTTACCTTTCTGGTCTATAAACTCCAAAACCATAAGGAGTTGAGCCAAGAAATTTTATTCTTCAAAGATGTGCAACACAATATTCATCTTTCTGGTGGTTTAGTACCCTTTGTACTCTTTGGCTGTATTTATTTGAAGTGGAGACTAAACAACATGGAGGGTTTCAGGCTGCTAATGCTATGATAATATATGCTAATGATATGCAGCCTCTTTTGCATGCCTGATTGGCTTAGCCCAATCATGTGATCATATTGTGCTCTGTCTGTGTAGATTCACAATAATCCAGGTCATGATAGTCTTAAGAGCTTAAAATAGGCAACTTTTAGTGTCTTTGAAGACGTTTCACCTCTTATCCAAGATGCTTCTTCATTTCTGAAACCAGACAGCCACTCCACAAACACATGGTACGGCACAGAGGACTCAGCTGTACTTCTGAACCTAAAAGATGAAGGACACTCTTTTGAGAAGGCCAGTGTTCACATTTTGTACTGGGAAGATGGTTTGAAAGAGGGGGAAAATATGCCATCTATGTCCACTCTGAATGACCATGTTTCACAGATGACAACTGGTGATGACACCAGTTGTCGTCCATCTAAAATGCAGTCTTGAACTCTCTTCCCAGGTCTCTCAACCCCCACTCACACCCACCGGGACCTACTTAAGGTGACCTTAAATGGTTTGGGGCAGGGTCTCCTCACAGTGGCTTCACCAGAAATTAACCTTAGTGATTAGCCTGTGATGCCAACTTCTGATTAGCTGAGTACTGTAGAGTATTGTGTAAAATGCTGGCTCTAGTGTAGGTTTCTTGCTTAAATTAATAAATGAATGCAGTCTTTCAATGTCATTATGATGCCATTAGCTAAAGTAGCTCATCAGTTCACCCTATTTAGTCAGTAAATGGATATTAAACTCAAAGAGATACTCGTTTGTTCATTTGGATTACAGATGTTGCTCACCAGTTCCATCTCGTCATCTGTGTGACCACATCCACTTCCTTTATAATACAGTATGTTGTATGAAAAGCTTTGAGGTTTGCTACCAGGGTTGCAGCCAACACCATCAGAATTTAATTGAAGCAGGTTTGAGACCTGGTCAAGGCAGTAGTCAGATTTAAATCAAGACTGACTTAAGATAGAGACCAAAATGAAATTTCAAGTGGATGTAGTTGAGAGAGCCTACTGTACAGATGAGACCTTTAGTTAATGCTTAGACAGGCTGGATTCAGAATCCCCATTAGACAGAAACAAGTCTGGGCCAGAACCTCCATGAGACGAAGATGAGTCCGAGTCTTGAGCTGATTTTGACCAAAAAATGTCATAAAACTCATGAGACTAAGACAAGTCCAAAGTCCGAACAAAATTTAGCCTCAGGCTGATGCTAGACTCACATTGTACAGCTCCTTTTGGCACAATTTACCAGTCATTACCAACTTGAACTTAAGCATGAACTTAACAAGCCTGAACCTTGTATTTAATATACAGTAGCAGCTTGACTTGACTAATCTGAGATGTTTACTTTTGAGAGGAACAATTAAAGAATAACTAGGGCTGTATGTAGCTCTGGTGTGAGCTGATCCATGAGCAGATTGGAACGGAGTGTGATAGGCTGATGTCCTAGTCTGATGTCCTGAGTGTGGACACACGCGCACACACACACACACACACACACATACACACGGACACTGTCCTGTCGGAGACAAGCCACTCAGCTGTCAGCTCAGCCACATGTGGCAGATGAGGCGCTCAGCAATCTCAGTGACAGGCACAAGATGTCCTGGACTGCCAGGGGCATGCACACTGACACTGACGCGCATACGCACACTGACACTGACGCGCATACACACACCCTGCGTAAAATGTAGCTCAAACAGATGCGAATCATGCCTAGTGGTCAAATATATGTTTTTAGGGATGAACAGGTTGCTGTAGAGGACAAGGCAAAAGCGAGCAAGCGATCTCTTGACATTTTAACTAATCCCTTCTAGCTTGTGGTTTCTTGCACATTTGTAAGATTTGCTAGCAGCCAGAATTGGCTTTTTCACATATGCAACCTGTCATGTTCGATTGGACGATGACATGGTAGAGACCAGGGATGTGATGGCTCGAACACTGAAATGGACTGTGATTGGATTTAGATGACACCACTGGCTCGAGGCTACCGGCTGTTCGCTGGGTTTAGAAGTGTATTCTTTAACTGCTCTGGTGTCTCATATATTGGCAAACCTCTCACCGTGAAGCCGGCAGCATTTTCAAGACTTCTGTGATACGGCTATGTGACTTTCCTCCCACTGAAATCCTATGCTGCTGTTTTAAATCTCTTGACAACCTTTGGCTTTCAGTCTTCAACCTATAAAACTTTGTGTTAGTTTTAGGGTGTTCCAAGGTAGCAGGTGTTACATGCTTGCTTGCATGCTTCTTAGGTGAGGTGTGATTAGTCATAGGCCAAGTTTAGGGTGACATTTAAGATTTCCTGTGACTCTGCTTGTTTGTTTATGTACACAAGCCCAGGAAGGCCACAGTGGCATTGCGTGATTGGCGTGAGGGAACAGCCTGTACCTGTCATAGCCCCGTGTTTGGTGGCTCTGGGCGAACACACGGTACCTGTCAAAAGCAGTTAGAGCCCCGTTCAGCAGCCTGCCCTGTATGGCATCCCGTCAGACGCCAGCTGAACTTTTCACTTGTCAATTCTGAAAGGTTAGCGCTAAAATCAGCAGCGACAGATGCAAATGGATGGATGCTTTCCTGGCATTTTTGTGCAGGAATGCTTCATGTCACCTCGACCACCTTGCCCCCCCCCCCCACCTCCGCTCTAATCTGTCATGGCCTCTCTTTAGCCCCCTGTTCCCCTTTCAGTATACATCTGTCTGTGAAGACAGGTAATACCTCACCACTTCTGTCTCTTAATATTTTTGTGGGGTTTGGGTGGTTCACACAGTTGTGTGTCCTTTTGCATTCCAGTTTATTACAATTTGTTTTCCATCATTATGCATGCAGGAAACTTTGTTTCCAAAGGTGGTACCACACAGTTATGGCTGTTTTCTGGAGCAGGTTTATAGGGTATCATGTTATAGGTGGCCTTTTTTTATAACTGCAAACATATTTGAAAATGTAATTACAATTAAGGGATGGGCTAAGGTTATAGTCAAACCAGAAACTTTTTCACATCCAGGCTGTGATTAAGATTCTTTTTATCAAAAATGATTAATAATTTCAGATGTTTTTCAGTAAAAAATAAAAATCTTGGCATTCTCAACTTAAAGCTCCTCCACATTCTTATGTCATTGTAAACTTCCTACCTTTGTACTTTGGGTCTAAAGAAACCAACTGTTTGTGGTTTGTCTTGATGAGCATTTTTATTATTTACTATTCTTTATATTTTTGAACAGTTCAAAAATGTGGAGAAAACAAGAGCTAATGACCAAACAAAACATTAACCAAAATTGCCAAATTACATTCAGTCAGTTAAACCTGTTCTCATTTTTCTCACTATCAACAGAAAGTTTGGAAAGAAACTCTTGTTAATAATCACTGTTACAAATTACTGCCATTTAAATTCTTCACTTTTTGTTTTTAAGTGCCTCAATCTCCATAATAAATCAGACCTTTTAGATCCATATTTTGCTGGTTGTCTTCTCAGCCTTTCTCTGTTGAAGTCTCCAGGCCTTTCAACCAGAAGTCCTGATCCAGCACTGTCAATTTTAAATCCATCTTTAAGACAACCTGTCTTCTCTCGCTTTTAGTTTAATCTGAGTTTAATCTTTTTATTTTAATCTTTTTATTTTAATCTGGTCTTTTTCATACAGTTCTTTTTATTTATAAGATGTAGCTGAATTTTACTTACCTCTTATCCCCAGCTCTTAATTTGGTCTAGTTTTGGGTAACTCTTACTTTCAAAATCCTCTTATTGTTTTGTGCTGCTTTTTTGTTGTTAAATATATTTGATGGCGAAGTGAACAAAAAAGCCAGGAAAAGAGTAGAGAAGGCAGGAATAGGATATGCAGTTAAGCTCTGGCCAGGAATTGAACCCGACACTCGCTGCCTGAAGGCATTCAACTATTGGGTTGCCCTAATGTTTTACTTTGACCCTGATTTTCCTTTTTTTCACGTTTTTTATTTTAGTCTTGATTAAATATATTTTTCTTTTTGTTAATCTTTGTGTTTTTGTATACTTGTGTTGTCACCTTCTTGTTTCGGAATTTTCCCCTTTAACATGAGTGATTTGACTTAATAAATACACGGTCATTTAAAAGTTGTCCCATTTGTGCTTTCAGGTGGAACTGAAAATGAAGTACAATGACCTACACTGCAAGTCGAGAGGTCTTCTCCCAGGCAGCCGCTGGTATGAGATTCAGGCGTACAGAGCTCTAAACCAGGCCCTGGGGAGGTAAACCTACCCTCTACAGCTGCTTCATATTTAAAGCTGTGCCATGTGCTCTTTGCATTTTTAAATGCAAACTCCAAACTTGATTTTACAGGTGTATCCGCCACAGGAATGACTGGGGAGCTCTAATTCTGGTGGATGATCGGTACAGGAATAATCCTAATAAGTACATCACAGGTACTATTTATATTGTGTCAGCAACATCTGGTTTTATTTGCTAACCAGCATGGCCTCTCAAAAACACTAGATGGCACTGGTTGTCCACTGTAGGATTTTTGCTAGCATTTGTCTCTGTTGTGTGTCTGTAAACTCAGGTCTGTCTAAATGGGTCCGCCAGCTCGTCCAGCATCACAGCACCTTCAGCAATGCAATGCAGTCTCTGGTTGCGTTCTCTCAGGTGCAGCAGCAGATGGATGAGGCCCCTGTTCACAGGCAGGCCATCAGCTCCACTGTCTCATCTCCCAGCAGCAACATAGCAGCAACTGTAGAGGGACATAGTCTGCCTAAGGCTTCAGAACCCGAGATACTTACCTCATGTGTCAGACTACCTGAATCCCAGCAGGACACAAGCCTCTCAACCGACCTCTCTTTTTGTCATATAGAGCTGAAAGCCGAACAGAATGCAGGTAGGATTAATAGAAGTGCTCAAGAAAGAATTTTAGGGAAGATCAATATCTCTTTAAAGTCCTCTCAAATACTGCAAGTATAGATTGGTTGGTTCATCAAAGCTGGTCTCTGTCCTCTCTCGGTTAAGGCCTATCCGATAATGCCGTCTTGAATGGTGATAAGAGGTTTAAATGTGGAGTAATGGTAAAGTAATTGAGGGTCAAGTAGCAATGCAGGCACCCATGATGTTTCTACCCTTTTCTTGTGCATCGTCCTCTTCTTTCTTCTTCTGCCAGCTGGGTCTCTGGCTGCTCTAAGAGTAGTATGACAAAATGTTTTGAAGTTTGTCACATTGATATGGCACAGTCCCTGATATTTTTCTTTGTCTGATCTTTAGCATCACTACATTTCAGTTGTGTTTCAACTCATAACTTTTAAACTTTTAATGAAAAATAAAAAAAGTTTGAAAAATGTCAGAGGCCACAATTTTATCTAATTTTCAAAGAGTCACAAAATTTATTATGTGGGTTTTTTTCAAAAGGGGTCATCTGTGACAGCCAGTTGAAAAACAGGAGGTCTTATCTCGGCAGTTCTTTAAGTTATGAAACCTGTCTATGATATACGGCATTGAGACCCTTCTTGGAGAAAAGCACACTAAATTTTGCCACATTTGACCACTACCCTGTACAGCAGTAAGCAACAATGTGTTTTACCCTTTACCTGTTTAACTGCCTTAAACAGATTTGCATGTCTGGTTATACTATGGGTGGTCCCAAGGCCAGACATGTCAACTATGTCAACATTTCACCTCCTTAAACACAGAGATGCTAATAGAATTACACTGCGTGGGACCTAGTCTAACTTAATTTTTCATAAATTATGACATTTTAAGGACAGATGCTTTTGAAAGACGGGAATATAAAGGTGCGTATCGCTTTGGTGCTCAAGGGTGTGCGTGAGCATGACATCACCACAAGGAAATACACTGAGGTGACGTGTTTGCACATCGCCTTGGCGAGCACCCATTGTCTTTGGGGTCATGACAAGGTTGAACTGTTAGTCGATTTGAGTTCAGTGTGGTGGATAGAGTGGTAGAGCAGTAGCTCCTCCACCCGTTATAGTTGGGAGTGGATGTTGGGGGTGGGGGGGCCATGGGATCAGTTGAGTGGCTTGCCTCATTACTGTAAGGTCTTTAGCATGCCTGAGTGGCGCTGGAGCGAGCTGATGAGCAGATGTTGGACTGTTGCTTTTAATTAAATCCTCTTAACCTTTGTTCAGGCTATATTGAGCGTATGCTTGCATTTGCTATATCTTTCTTTATAAATTGACCTCGGCAGCCACGTTACTCTGCTTACCAGTCTCATTTTGTGGTGAGACTTAAAAGCTTGTTTGTCAGTCTAAACATGTTTATTCTGTCAGTTTCAAGCTTTAAGGATAAGAAGTGCCCTTTTGAATGTAAAAATATGTCATTTTGTTTTCATAATGCAGAACACTTGAAGATGCGGCACAGTCAGCCAGCAGAGCCTCTTCAACTTCAAAAAAGAACAGCACCGCCTCTGTACCCGATGTTCACCTCCAGCCCCATCAATACCGGCTTCAAGAAGCCAATTTTTAAGAGAATTGCACCCAGTAATTCTTGCCAGGAAATATCCAGTAATTCTGATGAAAAAGAAAACTGCCAGATCTCCTCTCCATCACTGATGACTGAGGTGTTTTGTCTTAAAGGAGGAGCTGGAAATGGTTCCAGTGAAACCAAAGGAGAACCAGACAATCTGGCTCCGGAGCCGACTCCAGTAACAGCCTCGCCCAGCTGTGAAAGGGAACCACCCCCAGCAGGCAGTTCAGATGAAGATGATGAGGACCCGACTGTTTTCTTTACTCCAGAACTTTTTGAGGATGAACAAGATGAAGGCAGCACACAGAAAGAGATGAAGGCACAGTCACCTCCTGACGTGGTCTTAGGGGCAGAGAGCATGACCCCACTGTCAGAAGAAGTTTCTGGCTCTGAGCAGGCCCACATGCAAGGGCACACCTCTGCTTTTGATGGACAGAGTGCTATTTCAGTCAGTGAGGAGAGCATAGAACTGTCACAGGGAAAGAAAGAAGAAATCAGAGGACAGAAGAAAGGTGAGGAGAGAGAGGAGGTTGAAACACAGCGTAGACAGACAGGCAGTCGGCTTCACAGGCTTTCCAAGTCCAGACAGAAAGCTTCCTCCACTCAAACAGGTGTGTAACTGCTAGGACACAGGAAGTAGTTTGGACAAAGCAGAATGTCTTACATGCAAATTTACATTAAAAAGAACAAATATTAAAAGCAGATTTATATTGAAACATATTGAAGTGCAATAAAAAGTACCACATTAAGTTCATATCACTACTGCTGAAAAATCTTTAGATTTCATTAGTGTATTCACAGTTCCTCTTTCAGAATTTCCTCAACACTGTAAAGTATCTAAGTATGTTAGAAGTGCCTTAGGGAATTAGCTCACTCACCATGCAGACAGGAGATGATGAGGCTTTGGCCATCTCACATCAGCTCCTTATGGAGTGTGACAGCTCAGCTTATTAAGGTCTGTTCTCTGATTAAAACACACAACTAACTAACAGTGTTGACATTGCTGTATTGGACGTCTGTTCAGACAAATCATTAAAATGCAAAAAAGGAGCTTGTTTTCTACAGAGGAATGTAATGATTTATTTCTCTTTAATGATGTGTTAGATTATGGGCGAGGAACTGGGGTGCTTTAGACACATCTGATTAAACCAAAGAAAGGACTTTTTTTGTTCTAATTTCACTTCCAATTGTGTTTATTATTTGTTTTGTAAAGAAAAAAACTACCCTGGAAAATAAACATAAATAAACTGAATCCAAAACAAAAATTAAAAACAAAATGAAAATTAAGCCTGATGACACAAACCCTTAATAACTGTAGTAATACCCACCCTAATAATAATTGCAACTGAATGTTGCAATCATTTAACACACTAAACCAAAGACATAAAAATGCATAAAATATGATATAAAGATCTTGAGTTTTCTTTGTGAAAAATTATTCATAAAACTGAACCTTTTTGCTGGCTCTTTCACTCTTCTAAGGACTGTTTGAGTGTTAAGACGTGGCTTTAAGGTTAAATTTGGCATTAGGGAAAATGTTTGTTTGGTAGTACTGTGTTCTTTGTGCTGGAAATATTCCTCAGAGAATTTGGTCCATATTAATATGATGGTATAACACAGTTGCTGCAGATTTGTTGTTCAAATCGTCCATGTTGTCAACCGCTTGTTCCACCTCATTTCAAAGGTACTCTGTTGAACTGAGATCTGGTTACTGTGGAGGCCATTCGAGTACACAGTGAACTCATTGTCAGTGTTCAAAAACATGATTTGAGCTTTGTGATATGGTGTGTAATGCTGCTGGAAGCAGCCTCAAAAGATGGGTACACTGTGGTCATAAAGGGATAAACATGATCAGCAACAATACTCCGGTAGATTGTGGCATTTGAAAGATGCTCAGTTGGTACTAAGTTTCCTGTTCTAAGCTGATGACATTGGCACCTAGTGTAGTTTTCTGCTGCTGTAAGCGATCTGCTTTAAGGTTTAACACTGTTGCCTTCCTATCAACTTGAAGCAGTCGGGCCATTGTCCTCTGACCTCTGACCTCAACAAGGTCACCCCCACAGACACAGTAGTTCTTGTTAAGTCGTGTTTCTCACTTACTTATAAAACTTATATCTTAAAAATAACTATATACCGCACTTTTTCCATATTCACAAAAGCACAAAACTGACAGGATTGGTGTTTTTGCATCTTTAGGATTCAAGCAGCTTCTTAGGATCTAGAAAGACGTTTTCACTCCTGTGTAATGCTGGCATCACCGTAGCAGACATAGAAACACAATTTATTGAAAAAGTGGAGTAATTATTAACTTCACTGCAATTTTCACACATGGAGGGGCGATAGAGTGGACTGAACTGACAGGCTAGTTGTGGCCACCAGTTCCAGAGCTGCTTGGTACCTTTGCGTTATAGCATTTTAGTTAAAAGGAACATTCATAACTACATTCAGAAAGAGTGAATTTGTTTTTCAAACCACAGTGGGGTACACGTGAAAATATCTCCAGTTATTTGCAGTTTATTTTCCATATTTGTAGGTCTTAGATGATATTTAATTTCTATATAATTGACACACATTTTGATCTTAACTTCTTCCATGACCATATACTTGTAGAAGAACAATTCCTATTTGTGGCCTATGCACGTGCATAGCAGACTGTGTGTAATCAGTTTAAAGGTCATATTTGGATGTTTGTACCAAAGGAGGGCATGCCATTTAATCAAGCCAATGCTAAATACAGAATCATCAAACAGGCCGAGTTGAAAGGAGACAGAACGATGGCATTAAACATGATTACACTGATGTGATTTGTCTCATTACAGGATGAGCTTCACCAATGTGTGATTTGCACAGACGAGCAGAGTAGACAAGTGTTCCATTAAAGCCTTTCTTTGCTCGTCAGCTGCCTACCCAAGACCCTTGTACATGTAATCGTGCATGACCACTCGTTAACATAATCAAAACTCAGAGCGTGGAGAGGCCAGCGAATGTGTGTTAAAAGCACTTAATAGGAAGCCGACATTACCGAAAGGCTCAGTAATGGCTGTGGATTACTGTGTTCTTTGCCATTAACCTAATTCAGCCTTTTCCCTAACCAAATCATTAAAGTTACACTATAAAACATTTTTATTTAAGAGAGGTACACTGGAGACACAGTCACAAATTGGAAATGCAACTGAAAATGTGCCCCATTCGTATCAACCATTGTCCCACAGATGTTTGGCCAAATTAAATTTGGGTGCTGGAAATGGTCAGCACTAGTCAAAGATGTTCACTGAATTGCAAACTGTTTCTCATCTTTCTACACCTTTTTAGATGAGCTGTGATGGGCTTGGGATGGTGGAACAAACTGGAAACAGTGATGTTAGATTCAACTCATTGTCATTGTGCACACAATGAAATGATCACTCATCTAGAGACGAGCATCTGCGGTAATGCAGCCAGAGACCGGCGCTACCGTTAGGCGATATGGTTTAAGTGTCTTGTCCAAGGACACAGCGCAGGGACAGGGGCTTGAACCTGCAACCCTCCGGCTGCAAGGCGAGCGCCTTACCCACTGCGCCACTTGTTTGGATTTGGGAGACAGACAGACCTCTACTTTTAGTTTTCCTTTTTGATAAAGCTTATGGAACTGAACCCTCCCTTAGTTAAGCTTCTCGGGGCTTCCCCTGATTTACTGAGTGTTTCCTCTTTACTCATCTCTTTTCACTCCTAGTATGTTTATAACATACTAATACTTATTATTAAACTCGGTCTCTCTCTCCCATAGTTTGCCTTATGTCCCGTCTCTCTGGTCTTCGTACTGCAGCAGGTTAATAAGCCCAAACACACCTGAAAACCAAGGAGAGCCGCCTGTCATGAATCTTCCTGACGTCAACCCCACTGATCATTAACATGGCATTTGAAGACTGAGAAAACTAAACATCCCTGATGTTATGAGAAACTCTTTGGAACCACATCATGTTGGGATAACAAGTATGAATGAAGTTTGAACAAATTTGAGTCCATGCAGCTTGAGGCTGCTGTCATTAAGGGACAGCAAAACTTCTCAGGTTCAGCTTAATAAGCTCTAAACAATTTGTTTTTCTGAACCAATAAAATCATTTATTATGGGGAGCTCAGCTTCAATTGCAGTATTGTGGGAAAAATAGTTGCATGGGCTTTAATTCTGTTGTTTCAACAAGTACAACCCAGGGAAGAAATAACAGAAACACCAGTGTTTTCAACTTTTTTACTTTGTAGCAAATAAACAAACCACAGATGTAACACAAAACTTCATGAAACATACCTCAAACACATGAAAAAAAATTTTTTCGCAAGCCTGTTGCAGGGCTAACACAGAAAGACAGACGACCATTCACTCACACCTATGGGCAATTTTGAATCACCAATTAATTTAACCCCACTAACGGCATGTCCTTGGACTGTGGCGGGCACCAGATTACCCAGAGAAAACACGTTTGTGTAGGTTTTCTGTCATCCAATCTCAAATTTGCAGAACTGAAGAAACCTTTCAGATGAGAGGTGATCACCATTCTGTCCTGCAGTCATTAAAACCATCAGGCCTGGACTTAATAAAAACAATATATTTGATCTAGCTGGTTCCAACTTTCTTGAATAATGGTTGACACATCAGCTTGGTTGGATGAAGACTTGTGGTTGACATTTTTTGTATTAATTTCAACCATAAATCTCCAAGTCTTATTGAAATCTGGACTGTTTGATGACTTTATTATGTCCAAAACTTGATTGTAGACCTGTGCAGGTAATGATTATCATCTCGAATGCTCTTTTATCTGACATGCAACCCCATGTCATAAATGAGTGGGGAAACGTGTTTATTCTTTTCAGTAAGTCATCTTGGTTTGTTTCTCTGGAACAGCACCAGAGAAAAGATTTAGCAGATTCATGATTCAGCACTACATCACTTTCATCCAGCCAGCCATAGTCCTCAGTTACTTCTCTGTAGTCCACTGTAAGCTTTTTTTTCTCCTCCTGTTTAGGTGTTAGTTCTGGCTTTTCTATAAGTACACTTTCTTACAGTTCTGTCATGAACAGTGGCTTCCATTTGTGCCCGTTTGTTTTTATTTTGCACTTTCTATTTTCAAGGCATTATGCTTTGAGGTTTCTGTCCGAATACACTGATGTCGATCTATGTTTTCCTTTTATAACCATCTCAGGTTTTTTTTGCACTTTCCCCAAATTTCAGACACAGCTGTGTGGGAACAACCAACATCCTTTGTTACACTCTGTGCTGGGTCTCCTTGAAGGAATTGTATAATCCTTTCCACTGTTTCATCTAACAGCTGTAAAGCTGCAACACTTCCTTTCATTCAGGCAGGTGCAACAGCTTGTAAAAGGTCTGCAAACACGCTCTTGTAATGGCAGACTTTTTTGCATATTTGTGCGTATGCATGTGTGTGCGTGTTTTTATGGTGAGTCTTCTTTTTTCCCTCAATACTGCATGATTTTTTTCCTCTCCTTGATCTCGAAAAAACATACAGTTAATTGGAATACCTTAATTCAGTTGGTTTAAGGTATGTTTTATGAAACAGATAGAGATTAAGAGTAGACAGAGGAAGCCAAACAAGACCAGGGCCAGTCAAGAGTTAAAAGTACTGATTCAGTGTTTGAAGAGCCAGACCATCTAGAGCCAGAAAATTTAGAATATGCAGCTCAAAAGACGTTTAGAGGCAATACCAGTTCAAAAAGGTTCAAGAAAACAGCAGTGTTTTATGACAACAGACAGCTCAAATGTGTGTAAACTCCAGAGTTTCTAAGTCATAAAGGCCTTCGGCCCTTAACAAAGTGGCCACCATACCTGTTAGTTCCAAAAGGACTTAAGTTTGATTTTGTGACTCCCAAACAAGGAGTTATACGAGCTCCTCAGAAAGGATTCTGGAAGTCAGCACATCAAAGATAAAGGTAAACTCAGCACAGCAGTCTTTGATTGTAGATGACAAAATGTCTAAAATTCTGTTCATTTTTCTTTTTCAGGAGCTGATTAGCTAGTACATCACAAAAATGTAGTGCTTGTGGTGTACTATGGCAGTACCACTGGGTACTTTGACTAAGTCAAAAAGCGTCAATTGGAATACTAATTTTCAAAAAACATCAAGAATAATATAAACCTGTTTCCGCCTTTCCAAAACCAGTACCTTGCCTGTAATTGTTGACATAAATTAGGCTTGGCACTGCTAAAAACATAAATCACTGTAGCCATTCTTGTTACCATACTCATATTCAGTCTATTATAAAAATAAACAGTAAAATATTCAAACTGTATCCATGACCAGAAACTGAATATAACATCTTGCAAGTGCAGCTAGTTTGCAAACAAGAGTCGGTACTCCTTGAGGTTTTGGAGTGTACACTTGTACAGTAACAGCAGCAAGTGACACAACAGAGTCAAGAGGGGAAAAAAAATTTGACCTCACAGGGGTCTGTGTTTTAATTTTTGGGGCATTTTAACAGTGAGAGTAGTAAACCTGATATGTTAATGTGAATGGACAGTAGCTGATTCCCAGTAGAGAGCTGTCCTCGGAGTCTACAGTGTTACATTTGGTAGTGCAGCCCCCTCAGTTCTGACTACCTTCCCTCTCTTTGTTACCAATCCTACTACACTTCTCCAGTCTGAATGACATTGCGATGTCATTGCTGTAGATCCTGGTGGTGTGGATCAGTGAATCAATGTCTTGTTCACTCCTGTAGAGGAGGTGGCTGACGTTTGCTCCATTCCATAGTCGGTATTTGTAGCCAGTCTTATTAATGATCTGGCTGAGGGGGTTCAGGCCTATGCAGAGCAGCAGTGGGGACAGAGCATCTCCTTGGTGAATTCCACACTTGATGGTAACTTGCACAATTGGCTTGAAGCTGGCCTCTAGTGTTCTCCACATTCCCATTGATTTTCTGATCAGGGTTCTTAGGCTCCTGTTGATTTTGTATAGTTCTCGGCATTCCAGGATCCATGAACGAGGCATTGAGTCATAGGCTTTTTTTGTAATCAATCCAGGCGGTCCACAATTGGTCAGTCTCAGAGTGACTGCTTTATCAGCCAGTAGCTGCTGTATTGCTCCTCTGGTATCTCTGCCAATTTCTTTCTGGGCCCCGCTCATGTATTGAGCCTCATGCCTGCTCGTGTTGTACTGCGGCAGGCTATTGGCCTCAAAACTCATTTATGCAAATTGATTAATCCACACCAATTAATTAATTAATTAAAAAATTATAAGAAGGTTCAATAAACACTTCCGTTTTTAAAAAGTGAATTTTCTGGCAATTATTTCCTGGTTCAGGCTTCACAGGGTTAAAGATCACACTGCCTTTTTATGATAGAGAATGGTGCTGATTAAGTCCTGTGCTGTCTGTAGTCCAGCTGTGAACGTTTTTGCGTTCAGACAGATGTGTTACCCACACAAGCACAGAGAAAGCACGGTTGCTCATTTGCGAATCACATCATCGTGTTTCACATCCTGTGTGAAAGTCAAAGAGTGTAACTGATAGAAAATGCTTTGTGCATAGAGTGTACTGGTTATAACCATAACCAGTGCACATTTTTCTCTAAAGCTACAATGGTGAAGAGCTCTTCAAACCCTTAGTATTTAGAATCAATTTAAATTTTGTGACTCTTTTTAAATTTTCGAAGTGTCATCATAAACATTTCCAAAGTTGTGGATGCACAAGAAAACTTTGAAGTAATGGTGATAATTATTTAAGACAATAAAAGATAACACTGAATCATTCTGTTCATAGCTTCAAATACAGAAATCTGTTTTCTTTGGGACTTTATTATTCAATGCGTGGAAAGGAGGCTCATAGTCATTTCTGAGAAATTACTGTTTAGTTTCACTTTATTCACCACAGCTACATAACACGAGTCAACTTTTTTTTTTTTTTTATAATTTTGGCCGTAATTTAATTTTCTCTTTTGTCTACACTTTTCAGGTGTAGTACTGCATGCTGTATGTAATCTGAACATCTAGCTTTTTGAAGAAGGTGCATACATCCTGTTGCATTGACTCATAGTTGCATTGTGCACCACATCCACTGTCAATTTCAGACAATTCACCACTTGTAGTTTGAAATCTGCAGTGAAGGGCCCCCAGGACTGCTTTGCAGGCCTACTGGGGCAGTAGTTTAACTGGTGGGTTGAAAGGTGTTTTGATTTGACAAGCAGTGTTAAATCTAAATATCTACTGACACCGCTAACTGTGAGTAAATAACTAAACACAAATTCAGAAGAAATAAGTTGAAGAGAAAACTTTACTGTGTAAAAAATTTCTGTCAACACGTCAGCCCTTCACTTTGATTCTTTTCCAGCAGTGCTGGAGGTGAGTTCACTGCCCAGCCTTCCTTTAAACTCACTCAGGATGAAGCTGTGTTTGATTCCTAACTGACACTTGAAAACCTCGAGTATGGTGTGTTTCTCTGTCGATTATGCCGACACTTCGCAAGGACTCAGGGTTCTTCTCCTGTCATGCCATCAGCTCCACTCTAAAGCCAGCGTATTTACGTGATTTTCCAGTAGTTCTCATTCATACTGAAATATTGTTTTAATTCTGTTGCATGATGTGAAAACAGTGTTTGGTGGAGTCTTCATCTTTGGTGGGGATCAATTTTAATTAGCCAGTTACTGATTTATATGCAAATGTGTGCAAAAAATATTGTTTTTCAAACACCACTGCTCACCACAAAGGGAAGTCCCTAGTGGTTTTAAAATTCAGATGTGGATATTGAGTGCTTTGAATCCTTTCTTGGGTCTAAAATTACAGAGTAGACAATGGGACGTGAGTGTAACATTACTTACTGTCTCAAAATGTATCATCAGTGTGGCCCAAGGCAAGACACTTAGCTTCGAATTGTTCCAGAGATGCTGTAACTTTCTCATATTAAAGTTCAGATGTTTGTGTCATTAATCCAGGACTTATAAAAATGAAGTGTTGGGTCATTTAAACAGAAACTGACACTTCTCCAAATACAAGTACAGTATATCTAATGTATCTGACTTGCATTACAAAAAGAAAGCTAAAGCTTGTGATCTGGTGTATGCTGCAATCAAAATTAGATTAGCTTCAGTTGGGCTAATCTGTGCATTAACATAGAAGTTTACTGCTACTATTTTGATGATTGGGACACCTGCTGCACGATAGGATATGCCACCTCCTGCAGGTCTCGCCTGAGAGCAGGATATGAAATATAGCTGCCCGGTGACACTCAGGTTAGCTTGACTTCTTTAAATGTCCCAAGAAAGATGACCATAGCATTTCAAACATCAGATCTTTTTTTCTTTTTTGGAACTAACAGGTAGCTTCGATCTTGTTCTAATCAAGAATCAAGGTTGCGGCTGAATGACCAGATTTGCTCATTTCATCAAACTTTGACAATTAGCCACCACAGCTCAATGCATAAAATGACCATAAATGAGAAATTAACTGCATGACATTCATACTGGCCCTGGTATTGTAATCTTGTGGGAAGTGGTTATGTGGCATACACAATACTTTTTAAAGACAGTTATAACACAATTGTAATGCCACAAAAAAAACAAGTAAGCAATGGCAAATACACAAATGTCTCTTCATACCCACAAATGGAATGTACTTGTGTGCATCTAAATCACATGCTAGTGCACAGTATGTGAGTATAAATATATATATAGATATAGATACTTTATTTATCCCGAAGGAAATTAGGGCATCCAGCAGCTTAATATGCGCAATAAATAGAAGCTATACTAACCATACTAAGATGTACAGGGGCTTAGTGCTCTGAAAACAAAACAAAGAATCCAGGGATATGGGTGACTCTGGTAGTGCACTATACATATACAGTTGTGCAAACAATGCAGTGCGGTAATAAAGAGTAGTAAAGTGGTAAGGATGACCACTTGTGCACATCCCCTTGGATACCCTGCCTGTAGAATTGGGTCATAATTTGGTATAGAATTTTATCATATCCTATGTGACTGGCCATGTGGTTGTAATGAGCTGCCTAGAAAATTAATTACATTGCAAAATAAGGGTATATTTGTACTGCGTCAGGGCTCACCATTTAATTTTCATTGGCACAATGCGATATTTGTGAATGTCACCATGTACACACTTCATACCAACAAACGCTGCCTTCAACAATGTCCCAGGGTGAACCAGCAGCCAGTGTCTGAAAGCTGCTGCATCCTTTGTCTTCTGAGCCGAGATGAAGAGCCGGTCTCCCACTTCCAGCCGGAAGCTGTGGAAGTGGTGGTGGCAGTCTTTGTTGGAGCAAACGAACCGGCTTAAATAAATCAAAATGAACTTGGTGCCACTGTCTGGGCTTCCCCGGACAGCATGGGAAGCAGGCAAACAGCCCTGGTTGGGCACCAGTGAAGTACATCTCTGCCACTTTGGCTTCCTCACTACATACACAGTCGGACACAATTTGCTTGATATGCTTTCTTTATTTGGTGTTTCACATTGTTCTCAGTGACTTTTTAAGACTGTGCCCAGTCTGCTCAGCCACGGTAGCCTCCAGGCTGCCAGTCCAAGTATATGCCACATATCTCGGTCTCAGCACGCAACTGCATAAATAGACAAAACCTTAATTAGATGATGATTGACAGCTGTGCCAGCCAGCCACAGTCTCCTGGTACTGCCTCTGATCCCTCTGCGGCTCTGCTATCAGGTCATCTCAGACATTCTACTGGCTAATATTTTTTTGTCTTCTTCCTGAAATATGATGGCATTTGTCTCTGCCTGCCAGGGACTCTCAATGTGTGCTTTTATTGTGAAACAATTTAATCGTCCCTACTTCCATCTTACTGTGGCAGGATGTTTATATTAACAAAATGGTAGCTGTGTAACTAATCGTGATGTAGCAGATCATTATATGTCAAGTAGCCCACTGACCCTCTTGATGTCCCTGCTTCCCCCCACCCCTGCGACACACACACACACACACACACACACACACACAGTTTTAACTCCCAAATATGCCTGGGTTTTTATTTGCATTTAATAACTGAAGGAACATTTGAATGATTTAACAACAAAATGACGTCTAAGCTAGCGACCATTCTTTAATGGACTGATATCTTCCCAGTATGATATAACACATCACACTGTGCCTAACAAAACGATTGTGCTCTTTTCTTTTGTTGTTTTGTGACTTGTACAACCAGTCTGTACAAAGTGAACACCTGCTGTTGCAGGAGCCCAGTTTCAGTCATTAAGCACTCCCACCCTCTGTGATCTGACAAAGTGGCAACAGAACAGAGACCCAGTATCACAGCTCAGATATCTTGGTTAGTTTAGACTGATTTAGAAATTCAAAAGATCTTTTTTAAAACCAAAACTTTATATGCAGGTTATGTATCTGTAGTTTGAAAGCCAAATGGCAGAAAAAAGTTTGTATATGTGCAGTGCTTAATAAATTTATCAGACCACCACACAATACAAAATATGCCACAGCTGCACTAGGGTAACAGTACTGGTAATTAACAAAAACATTTTTATATTTGTCTAACACTAAATCCACCAATATGTGCAAGTTCTTTAATCAAAGTTATATTTTTAATTCTAAAATATAATTATTAGTTACCCATGGATTTTTCAGATTTATTGCTGAAAAATAGTGAAGCACATTATTATTTTTTGACTAAGATGCCAAATGTTAATTCCTGAACAGAAAAATTTGTTTTAGTGGTCGAATAGTTTGTTCATGATTAATTTCTGACTCCTCAGAGAAGTCCAGCGTGCTGGCTCAAATTTGGATATAAAAACATGAATTCAGTTTATTTAATTAAAATGAAATATTTAGTATTTAACTGATTTCTAAAATGATTTGTTTTTTTCTTCGGTTTATGACAGGTGGTCTAATAAATTTGTTCTGTGCTGTGAATGCACAGATACTTTTTACTTGTTCTTTTGAACTGAAAACCAGAATCCCTAATGTCATTCAAGTTTCAATAGCATGAAGTTCAGTGGATCATTTTTCTTACAAATAAAAAGCATCAAAGCTTAGGGTTTGTTTTTCAATCATTAGGGAAGATCTAACTTTTTGAACCGACCTTTTTTGGCCGTTTAGATCACAAATTGTAACTTAAAATCACTTCATCGTTTAAGAGCTAATTGTTAATAGCAGTTCAGTGGTACAGAAATAGCTCATTTTGGGTTATTTCAAAGCAGAAAACTTCATGTGTTACCTTTGTCTAATAAAATCTTCCTGCTTTTCAGTCAACTGTTTCTACGCTCGTCCCATTAAAAAAAAAAGCATGCCATCAAAACCGTTATTTTTAAGAGACTCCTGTAGCAAAGCTCGTTTCTTTCAGCAGATTTTATAATGTCAAACATTGTTGAGATTAACGCTGTGACCTGTAAGATTAACAAAGATCAACCCAGTCTTTTTGCCCATAATTAAATCTAAAAATATATAATAATTCATGTTATTTATAGAATGAATGTGCTTAACTTTAATCATATACAATTTAAAACAGTAAAAAAAATAAATGCATTGATACTGGAATGTATTATAATGTATTAGGATGGACTGGAAAACAATCTGACTTGTTGCTGTATCAGCACACAGTTCACAGCTTCTGTGATTGTATGGTAATGCATCAGTGCTCATGGCATGGGGAACTTTCACATCTGTGAAAGCATCATTAATGCTGAACAATATGTACAGATTTTGGAGTGAGGGAGAAGACCTTGTTTATTTCAGCAAGATGACACCAAACCACATTTTGCATGTATGACTCCATGGTTATAGAGTCTTTGTGCTCAACTGGACTACATCAGGCCCTTCACCCTCTGAAAACATTTAGCACATAATACAATAATATTAAAAATTACAACAAGCAAGAAGATGATTAAAAGAAGATGTTATAAAACACAGCGACAGGTTCTTTGGCCACAACTTAAAAAAATACTGCTGTACTCAAGGTTAAGTTTCAACATTTGATGCATTTTTTTTGTGGTACTTTCATTGCATCATTGTGTACTGCTTTATTTTTAATATACAGAGTGAGACAGCTTTTTGGAAACAAGGTTGCATTAAATTTCAGCTGTGCACTACTGACATCACGATCTCCTGTCCTGTTTATTCTTGGTCAACACTCCAATTACATTGTAAGTTTAAAATAACGGTGTTGTTTGTAAAAGAGCTGCAACGTTGGCCATCTGGATCACAGTGTGAATCTCATTAAGCCCATCAGACACCCCCACTCCCCAGCCCCTAAAACCAGGGGGTTTAGGGCACACTTTGATCCAGCCTTCACTGTTTTGTGAACACTTGCACGAGACATTTCATGTTCAACTTGACAGACACCATATTGCATGTAAAGCTTTGGAGCCTGTCTGGGTGCAATTGCCAGACACCCAAACTCCAGTTTGCCTGCAGCAAAGTTAACTGACCCAACACTCTTGGCGTGGGGCAAGACACACTCTCAACAACTTTATTACCGTCATCGGCTATTGTCATTTTGATTTGTTAATCTCAATCTGCAATTGTTGTGACAAGCTTCCCCCTTCTCATCATTTAACACCCTGTCATCTGGGCTGCAATGTGTTGCTGAACAGCCATATACAGTATTCTATGTAGTTATTTTAATATAGCTTTATGTATATATAATAAGAGGGCATGCACAGTAGCTGTTTATTGTGCTTTGCTATAGGATGGAAATAAATGGACATGACCTTTAGTAAAAGGCAATCTTCATGCCCCAGTGAATGATAAACGTGATTATTTTCATCTGAGTGATTTATTTATTTATTTATTGCACAAAATGTGATCTGATCATTATTTTATTTTGAAAATTAAATAATGATCAGATTAAAAAATAACATATTTGACTTTAAATGCCATTAGTTGTCTGATCTTGATGTGTTTGACAAATATTTGCAAAATTTCAATCATATTCATAAGCTGCACAGAGCTGATTTGAAATATATTCATTTCAGACATGGTTTCATTGGCCGTATGGTATTATTATAGCTGCTATAACCCTTTTTCTTAGAATGTAATATTAAATATAACAGACCTTTTAGGTTTGTGGAAGCAGTCCTTTTCCTAACTTTACAGTAATATTTAAATCCCATTAGAAGTCCAAAATATGTATGAAAACAAGTTGTTACAGTTGTTGCAATCATGTAAAAGCACCTGCAATACAAGTGAATAGTGTGTGTGGATTTGGAAAGGAGTCAGAAAGGTTCTGAATAGAAAGATTTATGTGATTTCCCCAATTTTGTGTTTTATAATGGAATGATCTCACATTCACATATCTTTTTAAATGGAAACAAACCGAGCCAGTCATTGCGATGCTTGGAGCGACCAGCTAATGAAATTGATTTCTTTAAGCACACACAGCCTGATAAGGATTGCTTGACTGGATCATCTGTTGGTAGAGGGTCTTTAGCAGTCTGTCTCCTGGAGCAGCTGTTAGAACTTGGCTTCAGTCATAGGTTTGGAGCTCATTGGATGAAAAAAATCCAGATTTATTTCAGAGGGTCAGTGGAATTAGACACCTAATCTGCCTATGTGGTTTTATAAGTTGACTAATCTTGATATAGACATCCTTTGTTAGGGCTCATCTTAGTGTGCTTACACCATAAGCCAGTTAATGCTATAAGTGTGATTGTGGCGACCATTTGTCAACTGAAAGCCTGATGCCTTTTTAGTTGTGCATATTGTAGAAGGGTCTCAGCAGGAGAACATTAAGTTCTGGCAATTAGCCATTTATGCAACCTTACCCCATTTATGCTAGATCACTCACGGGGATAAGAAACTCTGATCCATTAAACTTCTTAACTTCTTAGTACAGTATCATGTTGAAGTGTTTTTGTAGTTGTTTTCTTGTTGTGTATAACTTTATACTCTCAAGTCAGACCACGTTGAAAAAACTCTGCCATAAGTAGCTAATAAAATGGATAGATGGATAGATAGATGGGTATTGCTCATTTTAGTTTTAACACATAATTATGAGCCACCATTGCTGGTATTGTTTTTACCTTGTGGGTCATGGGACAGTTTAGAAGGATGCAGTCATCTAGCTCAACTTCATCCTTCATTGATTTTTGAGTAGCATTGCTCTCATCCTTTCTTCCCTCCAATCAATAAAGTTGAACTTCTTCATTTAGGGGTGTAATAAGAAGTTTCACTCTTTCATATAAAGCCATTGATAGCATTGATTGATCTGCTCTGAACAGAGAGTTTGATGGGGCTAAGAGTCTTAGTCTAGACTAAATTCCGATGTTATTTTTTTTTTACAAACATGGTCTGGCAGTCTTTTTGTTAGGCCCTTTCTTTGCTCCAGCTGGAAATATCTTCTGTTTTAATTGGATTGTCAGGAATTTCTTTCACAGTGATTGATGCTAAGAATAATATGGATGCTCCAAACTTTGGTAGTTGTGGTAGCATCCCCTCTTCATGTAACAGCAGTTCGGAAATATCTGGGAACTGAGGAGAGCGGTTGCTGGATTTGTGGGGGAGGAATGTTGTCCGGTACAGGGTTCTAGCTGCTCAACTCTGGGTCTTCTTTGTTGTATTTTTTTGTTTCATGATGGGCCAAAAGTTTTCAGTTGGAAAAAGGTAGGCCAGTTCAGCACCTGGGCTGCTATGAAACTATGCTGTTGTTATTAGATGTAGTATTGAATTAAGCATTGTCTTTCTGAAAAAAACTTTAGCTTGCGTTGTGGATTGTGTTCACAGACATTGATTTCTGGAAGTGTTGTGTCCCTTATGCACAGAGATTTCTCCAGATTTTCAGAATCTTTTATGTACTGCTGAGATATTTAAAGTCTTTTTCAAAATTTCATCTACAATTTCTAGATTTTTTTTTTTTTTTGCAGATTGTTGAACCTCTGCCCATGTTTATGTCTGAGAAACATTGCTTCTAAAATGTTCCTTTTATATCCAATCATGTTAAAGACCCCTTGTTAATAACCAAATTAGTGGCAAAATGTTCATCTAGCTGTGTCTTTTTAGTACCACTTACCTTTTGGAAATTGGGTTGTATAAGTTTTGGCCTTTTCTTAAACACTAGTTGGAGTGCAATGAAATGAGACATCTGTGCATACCATATACTTTTCAGACAGGGGACATACAGACTGACTCAGATGGTAGAGCAGGTCATCCGCTACCTGAAAGGCAGGTAGGTAGGTTGGTTGGTTTTGTTGTTCAATACCCCAAACCTCCAAAATTACCCAGTGCATTCAATGATGTGTGTATGTAAATGTGTAAAAGCAAATGCAGCAGAAAATAAGCTTTGTAAATTCTAGACAATTTACCGTTTTTCATACACTATATTCACTCATTTGTAGGCATTAAAGATGTGCTATGATTGTATGTCAACAGGACAGTGATGTTTTGTAACCTCTAACCTCTAAAACCAAATTAAACATTGTCTAAAAGAGCATGAGGTTGCCACAGTAAATTATACCGTCATGAGAAGCCCTTCATCACGACAGCTTGATTAGTAGGCCATTGCATCAACCCTCTTTTCACTGCCTTCCTAGTTTTAGTCTGCATATGCTTTAGTGAGCAGCATAGTTTGCATTACATTAAGTGATAGGATCTCATAAATCTGTCCAGAAAAAACATTTGCTTCTTATTTGGGAGCAGCACTCAGGTTCAAGTTGAGGCTTTGGTCAGGGTGGATGACCTGTCTAGTTTTTAACGGCGCTCCATTATCCTGGTATGCTGCAAAAATGAAAGTAATCTATCTCGCCCTATGATGCACTGAATTATTAGCGCACAAAGACTCGGTGAAGACTTTCTTAGTCACAGACCTGTTTTATATTGAGGAAATTGAGGATGTCACTTAGGAGTGATCTTCTATTTGCCATTAGATCATAAATTATCAGGTGCCCTGGGGTCTAGCTGAGAAGATGGCAACAGTCCTAACAGTTAAAATGCACACTGAAGCTCTCAGCTCGGGAAGACTTAGGAGGGATTCTATCAAAAACAGTGCTGGACTAAAACATTGCAGGTAGCTGTGTTGGAAGCTTGTATTGTTTAAAGGCACTGACGAGGCAATGGATCCAAGTAGTCCTGATGAAAAACAGAACAATGAATGTATTTGCTGGCTTCTTGAGTGCCAAATACTCACACTGATGATCTGTTTCCATTCTAGCGAGATATAAGAACAGAAATCGAGTCAAAAGTTTAGGATGTATAAGAGATGTTTTTGGAAGAAAAAAATGGGTATTTTTTTCATTCAGCATAAACATGAAATAATGATTTTTAATGGAATACCTCGGCAAACGTCACTCCTGTGTTCCCTCACTCCATTTTATAAAGCCATGATATACCATGTGAATGCTGCCAGATCTATAACAAAACAATGACCTAAAGCACAACTCCAAATCCTGCAAGAACTACGTGGAGGTAGCCAGCAGAGCCTCACTGAGCTGTTGTGCAAATAGCTTGACTTTATCAAATGATGATGAAGTACGAAGCATGGGGTTAAATGTCATGCCATATTGAAATGCTAATATAATTTTTTGTTTTTATTATTTTCCCCAGAAATGTTTTCAGTTAGTTTTAGTTTCCAGTGGGTTTGCTCATTTCAGTTTAATAATATGGATTGATAACATTAAGTTTTAGTTTAGTTAATTTAGTTTATTACTTCCAGTATTAGATTGTGGGGCATTTGTGATGGGGGTATTTATTACAATACAAGCACAACACTGTGTAACAGGATTTGATGAGACATCCAAGGCTCACTATACATATGGACCAAATGCACCTCATGCTTAATGTGTTGACAGATTTGACCAAATTGCCCAGGACTGCAAGGAAACATATTTTCTCTATGTTTTTATTTCATTTTAGTTAGCTTTGTAAGTGCATAGTATCATCTCGCTTTGTATTGTTTGCCTTGGTTAGCCTAGGTTTTGTGGGCAAGTGCTAAACAGGAAAGAAAAATTATGAAATAAAATCAAAGTTTGAGAAACAAAATTATATTGGAGACCACTGAGCTGCAGAATGAAAATTAGTGTTTGTTTTTAATGCTAATCATTCTCTTTTAGTGTTTAGTTACAGTGATAATTTACCAATAAGCACAATTTATTTTATAAGCGCTGGCACTACACATAGCAAAATATTGTCCGAAAATAATTCAGGGTGCTGCATAAGTATCCATAACGAGCATTCTTTCTGACAAAAAGGTTGCAGTGTAATGTAATAAAACCAGATAAAATAAATGCTTGGAATACAGCTTTGAACACAGGGTGGAGTTTGTGCAGTCTGTTGGAGCTCATACTGGGCAGGTGTGGGGAAACTCCCTCCGATACACATAATTGGTTCTACATTTTGGAATCCTTTTGCAAATATTTCACCAGATCAAATGTGTAACTTCTCACTCATCCCCTGCTAAATGGTCTGCTTTTCTCTCCTACAGATGATGAACTGCTTTCCTTTTGACAAAGTGCAAGAGAAGGCTGAGGTATTAACAGCTGTCAGAAAGCTAAGTGAGCGTTGGGGACTTAAAGATTTGCAAGGTAATGTGTTGAAAAATGGAGGAGTGAAAAGCGCTGTGCTGTTGGTGGTCCAGACCTGTGTACATTAAGTAAGCCTTTGGACACTGTGCCAAAACACACTGCAGCTTCAAGAGGACTGATAATAAACTGCAGGATTGAGAAATGCAACATGTTGGTTCTTCAAAGAAAAAAGAAGCCCTGAAAGTTCTGGGAGTTGAACGAGCATTTGCCCTCTATGGCTGTATTTCTGGCAACATATTATATCCTACTTGTTCCAGTTATCTCACACCTATTCTCACCACACGGTCTTTCAAAGCATTGAGAGAAATCCCAGTGCAGTAATGACGGGAAAGTTCTTTGTTCTGGCCTCTTAGTAGAATCTGCTGGTGCTGACAGACAAGACTATTTAAGAACAGGAGCTCTTTAAATCAAACAGGACACACTCTGTGTTTAATTCTGTGGCAACATACCTGAAAGCTTGCACTGACTCATTATACTTTCAAAGCTTGCTGGCACACCTCATCGTGGGAATGACACTTCTCAGCCTATCTCTGTTTGAACAGGTTGATTCCACTTTCTCTCTGGGCTCTGCACTGGGCATTCAACAGCTTTTCCAAGTTATAATAGAATGCTAGCTGAATGCACGAGCTCAGACTTCAAAAAGTTAATAAAGTCCTAATTGTATCCCAACAGCGCCTACTGCTCTCTTTCAAGTATGAATTATTTCTGTTTTGTTGTTGACAACCTGGCAGGTTGACACAAAGCTGTGGGCAGAGAAGCATCAGTAACACCGGCTGTTCTACGGACTGTTATTTTGTGGTCTTGTTTTTGCTAAAGTTCAACTCTACTGGGCTCGAGGGTGTGTGTGGCTCAGGAGGTAGAATGGGCCATTTACCAATTGGAAGGATGAAGGTTTGATCCCTGGCTCCTTTAGTCTGCATGTCAAAGAGTCCTTGGTCAAGAGACTGAACCCTGAGGTTTCCCACGATGCATCCATCAGAGTGTGCATGTGTGAATGGGTGATGAAGGCTTGTAGTCAGAAAGCACTTTGAGTGCTGAGAGTAGAAAAGCACTGTATAAGTACAAGTACATTTACTCTGATATGGTGACTTGCACTACTCATTAATGATCCCTAGTGGCATGATGGGTAGTCTTTTTAAGGAAGAAATAGCTTGAAGATGTCCTTGAACAACCTTTTTATAGTGTTCACCATCAACACTCGTACATGTATGAGTCAGGTTGCAGCGTATACGTGTGTATATCTCTGATCAACACTGTATTCACAGACAGATAATTAGTAATATCTGTAAACATGGTGTTACATTAGTTTCACAAGTATACAATCAATTTGTACACAAGGCAGCAGTTCATCCTGGATATCTAAATTCTGATATTAAAGACTAATTTTCTAGTAATTTCTTGTTACATTTTTTTGATATTTTTAAGACATTTAAATATTCAGCATTTTTCTTTTATTCATACTTATTGAGACATTTTGTTATTTATGCATTATTTCACTGGGCATCTTTTTGTAAAGCATGTAATTCTAATTTATCAGTGCTATACCGATAAAGATCATTTTTGTTATTGTTACTATGAAAATTGCAGCATGAAGCTGCTCTTTGAATTGTCATAGATGTTTGTGGATAATAATTTTGCTGCTTTTTGGTGGCTTAATCAGAATCTGTCTGACTGTTTCACTGTTCCTGTTTTTCTTTCATGACGAGGCATATTGTTGCATTCTGAGATTTCAGTAATAAACTTTATAATAGTTAAAATAAAGAGTATTAATGACTGTCTTGTTGGCAGCATGCTGGATAGATTTAACTCACTGTTGTAATGGCTTACATTGTGAAAGGAGTAAAAGGCTGTCACACAGATCTTGTAAAATATTTGGTAAAATGTTATGTCATCTAAAACACTGTAGTGACATAATTCATTCTCAAAAGCCTTTATCAGTTTTGCTTCACCGGGCGTATTGATGCAGGGTTTGTCTATGTAAGCGCTGTCTAGAACAGGACATGAAGGTGTCCTCTAAAGACTCACCCAGTTCTAACAGTCTAATAGGAATTCAGTCACGCATCAGTGTCCACAGCTTGCTCTCAACACCCCCTGTTCGTGTCAAAAAAACAAAGGCCACAGGCGTCCCCGCAATACATAGCTGCTGGGGCAACTGGGACAACACCTCTAAAGCAAACAGGCTTACCTGCTCTTTACAACAGCAGCATAATGCACAGCCTTTGTTCCTTCCAATCCTCCACCCTGGTCCTTCTGCTCCATAACAGGTGCCGCTTGAAGGTGATTGTCTGATTCATTGTTCCTTCATTTCCAAAAGCCCATCTCTTTTTGTAAGTGCCCTCCTGCTGACTTTGTAGGTAACTTTCTCTAAATGCACTCAGCAAACCGACAGCCTTTTATTTTGTGTGCTGCAATGAAAGCGTGGCTTAGTAAGTGAGCAATTGTATGTGTCCTTATGTTTGTCCAGCTATTTTAATGAAGGGACACGACTGCTTCCTGTGAGAAATGACACAGCTCTGTCTCTACCCTGTTTTGCACTCTGTTTAGGTTGATATAAATATTTGTTTAAATGTTACTGAAATCATCTTCAAAGTGGAAATAATAGTAGAACTAAAAAAAAAAGAAAAAAAAAAAGCCAAATTATGAGACACTGAATTCTACAATTATTTATTATATTTTCTTTTCCTGATTTCCACAATGTGTCAACATGAAATACTGTACTTAATAAAAATTATTGTAAAAATGAACTATTTTGTTAATAATGGACCAAATGCTTGGGTAATGTGAAAAGTATTTATAGTGACAGAATTATAACACACTGTAGTTCTCCTCAGCTCTGCGGAGCCTTTCCTGTGTTGGCCTATGAGTCTGTTGTTTTAGTATGCTTGTTTGTTTGTTTTAGGAAAAGGCCCCCAAAATTGAACATCTGCTACCCAGCTAGCACCAAATACTAAACCTTTAATTTAAAAGTGCTTTTCAGCATCAGTATTCACACTGTTGCCTCTCTAAAATGTCTACTGACCACTTGTGTTCTGATTTTCCACTAAAAATGTTAAAGGACCTAATGTGCAGTTGTGTCAGCCTGCATCCAGAGAAGAGCCATTTTTGTTTTGCATGGGCTACAAGAAAAACAAAAATTATTCTAGAACTAATAAACACTTGCAGCTTAATTTAACTGTTCTTAGTGTTCCTTTCCTTAGCATTATTAGCATTGGTGTGCCCCAACCAACAATACCACGTTGTCCCGTGAGGGTTTTTCTAGTAAAGTATTGTTTGCATTTTCCAAGAAAGCCAGACCTTCATAATTTGTACATACTCATATTTAGCAAAAGTTAAAAATCAAAGATATACCAGTTACAGATTTATGTCAAAAACTTGTGTTATCCAAAGAGAAATGTCTCCTTTGAAATGTAATTGAAAATGCAGTTTAGTCATATGAGAATGTGTTTACTGTGAGACAGGGCTCCTATTAGTAGTACTTTGAAATATCAGAAACAAATGGCAGAAAGAAATGCATGGTACTACCTCTGCAACTCGCTCAGAAGTTTTAATTTGGTTCTTCAGTCCTTCAGATACAAAAGTTGTCTAAATAACTTACTGTCTTTGCCCACCTACTGTCTGATTCCATGAGCTTTATTGTCTGTGACAGTATCCCCAGCAGAGAATTCAGTCTTTTTGTGCTTTATTTAGAGTGATGAACTTGTCTTATACTGTATTTTTCATTATTTTTCATTAATTTACATCAGACAATGGGGTGGTTGTAGCTCAAAAGGTAGAGCAGGTCACCTAGTAATTGGAAGGTTGGTGGTTTGATCCCTGGCTGCTGCAGTCTGCATGCCAAAGTATCCTTGGGGAAAGATACAAGTTTCTCTCCGAAGTGTTCATTGGAGTGCCCTGGATCATAGTTACACTAGGTTGCTTGGGATTTCTCCAGCCTCACTTTTGTCAGTGTCTTTCAGTTAAAAAGATTAGCAGATTCTCATTAGTGTCTTTGTAATTGTATATGCCTTGTACGTACATGTTTTGGTATTAGATGAGTTAGTGTTTCTGCATATGCAGTCCTGTACAAAGGTTTAAGGCACTTTCTATGTTCAGCTTCTTTCCAGTACCATCAACTCAAGCTGTCAAGATGTCTAACCAGCCCCAGGTTTGCTCGCAAGTAGGACAATATGCCAAAATATCCAGCCAGAGTGACAAACAGCTATCATCTGCCACAAGAAGAACAGCAAGTCAGACACCAGAATCCAATCAACAGATAATCTGACCTGCACAGATCTCACTACCATTTAGTCCTTCGAAACACTGAGATAGCCTAACTTTTACTTTTGACACACTTTGTCAAGTTGTCCATGACACTTGGAATAACCCACCTGGTTGTTCAGGTGCAAAGTACCTTGAAAAATTGTGCACAAGTGTACTGAAGAGAGGTATCATCAACCATAGTAAGCACCTATATTTTAAAACAAATATTCAATTATTCTGACATTTTGGGACTGTGAGATGGAAAAAGTGAGTGAGTGGAAAAAGAAAAACCTATGCAGCTTCCAGGGCAAACATGTAAACTTTAGATACAAAGGTACAAGTGCACTTTCAAAGAACACCTGTTGATATTGATGCTAAAAAGTAACCTACCCAGCATTTGATGTGACTAGATTAATAACCATGCCAAGGCTATGATCCAAATTTGGGCTGTTTTCCCAGCTTAGTTAGAATGTTTTTTTGGGTTTTTTTTTACATATATTGCTATCTGGGAAGCACCTCTCACACAAACTCTTCCATCTTCACTGTAGAAGTCTAAAGAATGGACCTAGCTTCCAGGTTGGGAAAATGAAGCCATTTGGGAAGATCGGCATCCTATCTGGAAGCCACCAGGTGGCATTAGCTGCCATTTGAGGGTCTATGGAGGTCTGTGGGAAAACTGCTTCGTTCTTGATGAATTTCATTTTGGTCAGTCCTTTTTGGTCATACTGATTAAAAAATGAACTCGGTTGTATAACTCTTGGTCATAAAATGTTTTAAAAGGAGGATTATTTGTGCTATGTTAATGGCTAACAATTTGTGATGGACAAGTGAGCCAAGCCAAGATGACAACGCGGAAATGCTAATATCGAGGCATGTCCATCTTTTATGCAGTCTGTGGTCTTCACCCTCATACACATCTACTATATGATCAACTAACTAACTATATGATCAAACATTCATTCCACATACACAATTCCATACCTGCTAACAGATGGTAAATGGACTAGGTTTTATGTAACGTATATCTAGTCTGAGCACTCATACAAAATTAGATTAATGCAATAATAGACAGAAGGACAAAGGACAGTGCAGCGCTTTTGAGAAAAGTTGTTTAGGGGTGGGGTGGCTGTGCCTGTGCCTCAGGAGGTAGAGCAGGTCACCTACTAATCAGAAGGTTAGTGGTTCGATTCCTAGCTGCTCTGGGCTGCATTTAAAATTATCCTTGGGCAAGATACTGAACCCCAAGCTGCTCCCCGATGCAAGTGTTGGAGTGTGAGCGTTAGACAGTAAGTACTTAGCTTAGTTACACATGGGAGTAAATGTAAACATGTTGTAATGTCTTGTACTGTGTGTGTGTGTGTGTGTATACATATACTTTATGAAGTTCAAGGAAGCTCTGTGTAGTCTCATGTACAGCAGATCTGTGTGTTGTGCTCCTGGAAGAATTCAGCTTTGTCTAACTGTAAAATGTAGTAGAAAATTACTAGACTCAGAAATTCCCACAATTAAGTCTCCGTCTTTCTATACTACAAGAACAGGTTTCCTAATGTGATTATAATAGGAAAGTGCCTGTGTTGTCAGGATCCTAGCTTGAACTTCCAAGTTCGTCTTTTTTCTTTCTTTCTTTGAGACACTGTTTGATCAGACTCTGTAAAACTGGAGGCAGACTGAAGAGATAAAAGGAAGCAAAGCAAAGAAAACATGTCAGTAACTGCTATGTTGATCCTCGTGCACCGGAGAAGCCATACATCAGTCAGTCATGTAGGTGGTAGAGGTGCAGCAGCAAATAACTTAACAGTGCTAAAGCCATAGGATCATGAGAGTGCAAACATGATTATTGACAGAAACACAAAGGGAGGTTTAAGCTAGTTTCATCCCAGCTGTGTGAAATTTCAGCCAAATGCAGCCATGTGCCAAGTGGGTGGGCAGGTGACAGTGTCAGAGACCATGAAGACCAACCCACCCCCACACAACTAATTTGTATGCAGTTTCCTTTATTCTACCCTCTTGTGGTTTTCAGTCTTGACCCAATTTTGGTGGGACAAAGCCCCTTGCACCCCCTGGTGTGTTTTTAATAGCTATGTCTACAGTTGATGGGCAGCCTGTATTTTTGTGTGTGTGCATCTGTGTATACTGATCACAGGCCAACCTAATAATCCTTCTTCTGTGACATGAAGGTGTTACAGACATACTGTCTTTTCCTTTGCCCACCTCCTGCTTGAATCTTTAAGCCTTATTGCCCTTGACACACTGCCCTGCAGAGAACAAACCCATCCTGTTAGTCTAACACACTGTGGACAGAGTGGGGCACTGTTTCCCTACTTTTCCTGAAGAGAGCCTTGTGATTAAGCAGTGAACAGAGCACTAGCCTGCAAGGATTCAGCATTGGGCTTGTCTTGCTGGGTTTTACCCTGTTGTCTATTGTGTCAGCAGCAAGAGACATCTGTTTCTTAAGCTAATTCTGCTCATTTGCTATCCTAATAAAGCTCTCTAAAGTGAGTGGCTTACTGAAAGATAAGGCACTACCACTGTTCAGTTCATCTTGTCACTTTTGTTTTGCCAATCTGTCCAAACAGATTTAATATTACTGAAATTAAGACCAAGAAAAAAAATCAGCATGGGTCAAGGGTCCCATGCTGGAGACACCATTTATAATGAAACAAGCAGAGCATTTTTTGGCTTAAACAAACAGTGGTGTCCTCAGGGATGAGCCCTTAAAAACACAATCTAGCAGGAAAATGAATTGGTCACAGCTCTGCGTGCAGCTGATCTGTGGAATATGGCTCCATGTGAGCCTGGGGTTGTTCTGAAACCATTTACTATTATGGCACTGCTTTAACTTGCCACATAAACATGCTGAGATAGATTGTAGCCAGACTGGTGTGTTTTGCTTGCGGTGCCACTAGGTGAATAGAAGCCATGAAGAGTTTATTTTGAAAAATGCCAACACAGATGACATCACCAGAGCCCCTCGCTAAGACTCATAACTTCTGACTGCTCTGCTTTGATTTTCACTTTCTAGCCATCGTAGCTGCTTGCTTGGCTGACCAAAGGGATTGTTGATGATTTGCAGTCATGCACAGTTTCACATTGTATGTAATTAATTTCATTCTCTTTACCTTGGACTAATTCTACATTGAACTACTGCTACAGTAAAATTCTGCACAATTTCAGCTGCTAAGCGACACTCACTCAGACTGTTTATTGGTATTAGTATAAGACAGTTGTTGATTCCAGTTTATAGATATGATGGAGACTGTAGTTTTTAGTGCTATTGAACTGTAAAGTCTAGAGGTTTAGCATCATTGATATAAATTGGTGGAATAATATATAAAATTTGCATTTTGTGACCAATTGATTGCTCAGCTGTTTTTTTAACAGAAGTTCAGTTTTAATACTTTCACTTTAGTATTTTAATTCAATACAGTTCCTTTTTATAGCACCAAATCACAACACTCACCTCAATGTGCATTATATTGTAAGATAAAGACCCTACAATAATTACAGAGAAAACCTAACAG
>VUQJ01020959.1:2196-16169 GCA_015108635.1 Andinoacara biseriatus | reverse complement strand
GCCCCATAATTTTGGTGGTCCAGGCAACGTACGAAGACACAAAACACGGTGACAGCGGAAGATTTCAGGTTTCCAGAACTCTCTGACGTCACTGGAAAAACTAGCTACATTTGTCGCTAGTCGATTTTGGGGGAAAAAGCCTAGCAACAAAGTCACTAAGTTGGCAACACTGCATGACCCACATGAGCATATTCGGCTGCGTAGTGGGGTGACGTATTTACACCATGAAATTAGCAAATCATGATATAATTTATTTTCCCGGGCAAGATTTTTTTACCCGTATTATCGTGAATGATATGATATGGCCCAGCCCTACTTGTGCCCCATTTTTATTTTAAAAAGTAGATCAGACAATAATGACAATCATCATTATTTGCAACACTAAATACAGAATCAGATAATGAATCAGTTACTGTTGCTGTGATGGTCAGAATCAGACAAAATCCAATTAATACATCCCATTTCACACGGCTGTATATAAAGCCGGCAGCTCGCTAGAATAAACGGTGATCAGGTGTGTGAAGGTCTGGCGCGTGATTCTCAGCTGCAACATGTCTCTGTTTTGTTTTAAGTGACATTTGCTCCTAAACCAGACAAGAGCAGCTGAGCTTGCAGCTCCACTGCTAGATGGTGTACAGATACAAAACAGTCATGTGGCAGTTGCTGTTTGTGTGTGTGTGTGTGTGTACAGCTGATGTTTTGGTTATCTTGGGTGCATGTATTTTAAACTTCCAAACCGAATTCCATGAGAGGTCTGTGCCATTTAAAAACAATACACAGTAAGTGGTGTTGCGTATGCCAGCTGTTACTCCTACACTTGTTCTGTTTCTGAGCTGCTGTGATTAGAGCAAAAAACCCCAAAACAAAGCAAAAGACCCTGGCAGTGCGTGCATCTTTTGCTCCGATTTCAATAATGCAAATACACGTGATGTCTGCATGAGTTTCCTTCAGGTGCTCTGGTTTCCTTCTATACTCCAAATATATGCTTGTTAGGTTAATTGGGGATTTTAAATTGGCCTCAGGCAGGGATGTGAGAGTGAATAGTTGTTTGTCTCTCTGTGACCGGTCTTGCAATTAACTGGTGACGTGCTCAGGGTGTATCCCGCCTGTTTCCCTGTGACAGCTGGGATAGGCTCCAGCCTCCCCCACGACCCTGCTGGATAAGAAAATGGATGCACTGATGGATGCTAGTATTGAGTTGCATCCCCTTCAGAAGAGACTGACATGATATTGATACTGGCAGATTTTTGGGCAGCACCTTCATTATGTGATCTCCACTTGCACAGCTTCCAAAAGGTGCTCCGTTGGGTTCGGATCATTATTGTGGAGGCCATTTAAGTGCCGTGAGCTCATTGTCACCCCTATTTACAACATACTTTGGCTGAACTGCGTCCACCTACAGAAGAATCATGTATTTTATACTAATCCTGAATATATTGCTGAATATGTGCTAAACTGATCAAATAAAGTCTCAAAATGATTCAGTGGCTGTTTTAACCCACAGCTTCTGTACAATTATTTTCATGATAATTTTGTGCTGTCTCAAATTCCAAAGTTTTCAGGATTACTGTGGTTGTAATAATTGGTTAAATTACAGCTGTCTTTCTGTAAGTTAAAACATGCTGGTCATTCTTCTCCAGCATCAGCATCATATTCATTTAATTTGAGCATGCCCTGATGACTTTTTGAAGCTAACGTTCACACACAATTAGTTAGCACTTCCAACTTTGCCTTATAGAGCCATTCAGCTTGTAATTTAAGGTAGTGCTCGAGTGTCACGCATCTGTACTGCTCTGCCTGCTTGTATTTGCTGATGCTTTTCTGTGTTTCTGGGAAACGATGAGCTGATGCTGTGGATGATGGTGGAGGTCATTATTATGTATGGACTCGTCTTAGTGAAATTCCTAGTCATAGCTTTGTTAAAACTTGCACTAGGGAGGTGGATTTATGTTTGAGATACAGACAGTTTGGATCTGTGCACGCTAGAAGGTTCAGTATGAAAGAAGGTGTTACTCACATGAAGCGGCCATTTTTAATTTAAGGAATATCGGCATCGCTTGTTTGCATTACGTCATCTTTAGAATTTCTCTTCCTGTGATTTTTCTTCTTTATCTCACTACCATTATTACCACTGCATTGTTATTTTCATCAAATCTTCAAATATTTTGATTATTGTTCTTGTTAGAGTTGAAGCTTTATTTGTGACATATCCATCTTTAATGACATCCTCGTTGTGTAATTATTTTTGGTTTTTTACATTGTTTCCTCATCTCTTTGTGTTTGATATGCCCTGAGCTGTGCACACCTTTTATTTTTTATGTTTTAGGATCAAAGAAGAACCAAAGCCTCAGCCGGCACAGTAAGTAAACTGCATTACCCAGAGTGCTCTAGGCTTTGACACTTCTTCCTGTCAGTCGGTGCTGTGTGCTTCATGTGGCTTTCTCCTCTTCGTCTGGGAGTTCAAAATAATGTCATTAATGTCTTGGAAAAACCGACAGCTTGATGACTTCATAGTGACTTCTTTTAATTATTCATTTCTCAATAAGTTAATTAGATTGCTGAATTTTGTGCTGGGCACTAAACAGCTGACTTCCATGACATCAATGACATCAGCTTCTCCTTTCTACCAGCTTTTTTTTTTTACACCTAGGCCCCCAGAATCTTCCCTTTGTTCCTGGTATCTAACTGGCTGTTCATCTTCATCTAGTGTATCATCTGCACTCTGGTTGGCTTGGTAGCCTCGTAGTTTAGCTGTTAGTGTGGAGTAGATGCGCCTGTCCTGCTACACTGTACTATAGCTGCATTTTGATTAGATCTGCAGGGCTAACCCGTCTGACAACCCGACCCCCACTGCACCAAAAAGCTGGAATATGTGACATTTCTGTTACCCTCAGCTGAGCATTTAATGCAGCTCTCATTTCCATTGGCTGTAGAGCTTTCCTGCTTTTCTGTCCTTCCCTCTAATGTAGGTCTGTCTGAATCATCTTTCTTCCTCTATCTTTCTCTCCGTATTTCTGACACTGTGTCTGGTTGTCAGTGTTCCACTAATCGCTGTTCTGCCCGTGTCCCAGCCTCCTCCTCTCTCTGCTCTGGTTAGAGTGAATGTCCCTGCTATTTTCCCACTACTTAAGAAGCGACCCGACCTGCTTCCTAAAAGCCCTTTTCCGAACAGATTGTTTTCTCACATGATGACTCATTGCGCTGTTCCAGTCACCCTTTGCTTATTTGAACAGGTGGTTTCCCTTTAGTGGGATCACTGAGCTGGTAAATAACGTTCTTCAGCCCCAGCAAAAGTCCCAAAATGACAAGGAGCCAGAGCAAAATGCGTAAGTAAAAGTACAGACCCCTCTTGATCTTCTCCCAGCAGGCACTGACATACAGTGGTGGTGACCTGAGCAGCTGGACGCACAGCATGTTTGACCCTTGATATGAAAACATGATATGCAATTTCTCGATGTGCTGGTTTAAGCACATAGGAGAAGGGTGGTGCGGAAGTGTTGCGCCAAAATGGATTTTACTCTCAGAAATCACATATTACTTATGGACTGTAACAATGAGGCCACTATTCAAGGCGGCAGAGTAGATATAGTCATATAATATATGTTGGTGTATTCTTATTCCTTGACTAGGACTGCAAGACTGAATCCTGTATGAAGCATTTTCTTCATTAAGGCTATTTTTTATAATAATTTATTTTTATTTTTTTTAAAAAACATCACTTGTTAGATTTCTTTTACAATATAATCTTTTGTTAACAGCCACAAGGACACACGTTTTTGCAATTTGGAGGAATAAACCAGTCTCCTAGCGGTTAGCTCCACAATCCTGCAACATGGTTAGAGTCAGGAGGTTCTAAACACTTGCACTGTGTCTAAAGTCAGATCATTCAGGTTGTAGACTTTACACTAATCACTTACCTTTGTGAATTTCAACAGGGTACAGGGACACGTTGCACAATTGTTTATCACTATTCTCATGCTAGCTAGTGCATTTTGTGAATATTTGCAAAGTCTTGAGATTCTAAGACCACATATTAATTTCTTCTGCAACGAAGGCGAAAATGTAACATGCATAAACACCAAACAACATCACAACATATGTGGTAACACTGCCTAAAAAAATAAAAAATAAAAATGCCGCCGTTAGCTTGCTAGCTTGCATTACCTTTCTGACACTGCATCCTCCTCCAGCTGGCTGAAAAGTATTTTTTTAATTCCTTAATTGCAATAACTTGATTGAGATTTTGCATTTTGTAAGAGAAAGTCTGACTGAACTGCTATTCTATGTGGAAACAACATCAATGTCGGTCTGTCTACAGGTCAGTTTTTGCAGTCATACCGCCACAGATTCTGACCAGGGAAATGCGCTGGGCTCTTATCAAAATCATTGTCAGAAGCAGCAGCCACACAAAGATGTGATAAACACACTAAACAGCTCATACTCAATGTCAAATGGAAGTCGGGCAAAGTTAACAAAATAGCTTGGACACCAGAGCAGCAAGCATGCTCTTAAAAATGTCAAGCCAAACCAAAGCAGAAAGAGAACGGAATATTGCACTTAGTGGGCCTGCTGTATATTTTTTTGCTATAACAAGTTCTCAAGGCTATAAAATGTGAGACGGTGGGCATATCCGCTTGATGTGGAATTCTTTTCTTTTAAAGTCAAAAACTAGACAAAATTGTGATATTTGGAAAATCTAAATTTCACCTCACTGAGATGTTTCGACTTGTAGAAATCCGACAGATGCAAAATCAGTCAGTATAAACTGCTAACGTTTCAGGGCTAACGTGACATAATAAAGACTACGGGGAGGGTAGAATTCAGCTCCAGTGGTGTGTGGCAAAGGAGGAATCCCAAAGCTTGTGGACAGCTTGTAGTTCAGGCTTGCTGTTTGTATGTCGAGTCTGTAATATGTCCAAGAGAGAGGCTCATGTTACGGGCCGTTTATAGCTGCTCTGGTGTGGCTCAGAGGTAAGAGAGCTCCGATACGCTAGCTTGGGACGGGACAATGAGTAGCGTATGATTACTCGTCAGCAGCGTCACCTATATTTGACCACGTCTGACTGAATAAGCAAACCCTGTGGAGTGGGTACTATGTACCAGCTGTCTGCTGCCACGAGATTCTACTCTCATTGTACATATTTGCTCTGTTTTCTTGGTAACTTACTTTCTGCATTTAACTGGACTGCATACCCGTCTCTTTACTTTGGAGCGCTGTCATTTATATAGCTGTGACGTGGTTTCCAGCAAATTCTAATCAGGCCTTTCTGTTCCTGAGTGTTACCAACACTTTGCATCGTTTCATAAACTTTATGTATTTAAATTCAGGGAGGTCTCTTCATTTTTTTTCTTATTTTTAAGAATGTACCAGAAAGGTGATCTGGCCACTCCTAAACTTTCTGCCTCTCTGATTGGGCTGTTATTTATTTTTTAGACCTTACAGTGTCTGTTTTCAATTGAATTGTCACATCTTTGGACCAAATATTGAGAGTTCCCTTGAACAACAGCAGCTCACTCCAGACCTTAAATCTCCTTAACCTTGTCATGAACTAACAGGGTTACACACCTGACAATGAAACAGGTCAACTGTAAGTCGGAAACATACAACCGAGTATTAAAGCTAATTTTTACACTTTAGCCACATCTTAATTATTTTAATTCAGTTCAGTAGTTTCTAATTTACTGTGCTGGTGTACAGAGACAACATTATGAAAGTTGCCTTACTTTCTAAATACTTGTGATTTTGACTGTGTACATACAGTCTGTTCCTTGAGCTTCTTAAACTGGTTTTCTTGCTCCTTATTATCTGTCTTGGTGTGCAGATTAGAATCAGAAACTCTTGTTGCCCCCTGAAACGGGTTGAGTAATTGTTAGAAGTGAACTGGTGGCCTGTCCAGGGTATACCCTGCCTCTCTCCCTATAACAGCAGGGATAGGCTCCAGCTCAACCCCGGGACTCTAAATTGGATAAGTGGAAGAAAATGGATGGATGGATGGATGGATGGATGGATAGATGGATGGATAGATGGATGCATGCATTCTTCTAAGTGATCTTGTCTAGTCCATGTAGTGGTTTCCCTAAATACCTAATTGTAAGGGGAGATAAGTGAGAATAAAACACGGTTGTAGTCTTATTTCCTTGATCCTGGGAGACAGTGTCTTTACCTCTTCTATCATCTTCTTCATCAATCTGTTATCAGCCCCTCTGTCAGTAAATGAGATTTGGTGGGATCTGTTAAACAAGGGTACACACTAATCTCTGCTGGTAAACACAAAAGGCTCTGACACAATTAGCCTTTTAATCTCTCAGTGGGTGCAACGAGGGGCATGCCTGTGGCACTCTATCTAATGTTCAGATGGCACAGTTACTTGTGCACGCTAACACACACACACACACACAGACTTGTGGTGGTGTGTGTGGCCGTTACATTTGGGCTCTAAAGGTCTAGTTGTGAGCAAAGGAAACACGTTTATCTCAAATGCAGAGCTGTATGTGGTAAAAGGATAGCTCTGCTCAATAATTCACAAGTGCTAATGAATGTTGCAGGGGATATGTGGGGCGAAACCAATTCTAATCGCCATATTATGAAGTCAGCCCAGTGTTTAGTTTCCAAGGAGACGCTCAATTGACATGTGTCATACAAAATGCATGTGAAAAGTCCATGCTTTTTTAGTCGTCTCTGAGGGCTTTTTAGGAGTTAAGCGGCTACTGTATAAGATCAGGTGTAATGTATCAGTAGGAGAACATCTATAGGGCACAATAGACACAATAGACACAATACCAGTGACAAATGATTACCAGTGTGCAATACAACAGAGCAGTAAAAGCTGTGTGTATCTGTAAGATGATTATCTAACAGTATGGCTCCAAGGTGTGCTCGGTCTCACCTTACAAGTGCCCTGATATAGAAACACAGGTGCAAATGATTCATTAAACGCAATGGAACCTGAGAAAGTGGAATTAAGTGATGTTCTTAAACTTGCAAAGCAAATTCGATACCCCCCCTCCTCCTGTGTTTTAAAAGAGGCGCATTATCAAAGGAGGAGCTCAGCTTTGAAGCTTCTGAGGTCATGGCATCTGCTTTTCCTTTCAAAATCTAACACACTGCATACGTCTGAGGTTATATCACTTAGTCAGCTGACAGCAGAAGCTTTTTGTAGAAGTGTGATTTTGAGAAAAAGGCTAAAGCCATGAGTCACACAGTGAGGATAATTCCGGTGTGCACACATTCTCCCACATTGCCATAAATTTGCCAATACTTATTGCCTATGTTATGTATACTGATAATGCAGAAACAATCCATTACATTAGTTTATTTGTTGCTTTTTTTCTTACTCAAACATCTGGTGTCAGATGTAGCTCTTTTGTGCTAAAAAATTTGGTTACAGTGGTATAAATAATAAAAAAAAAAAATAATATACAACTGTTTTTTTAAAGGTCACCAAACCATATCTCCCGGCTTTTTCCTAACTTCAGCCCTTCCCATTTGCTTGCAGGAAGTTGCACCAGCAGTTTGAATCATATAAGGACCAGGTTAAGAAGATGGGGGAGGAGACAAAGCAGGTTCAGGACCAGAAGAGCGAAGCTCCAACCTGCGGGATATGCCACAAAACCAAGTTTGCCGATGGCTGTGGCCACATCTGTTCATATTGCCAAACGAAATTCTGTGCTCGGTGTGGAGGACGAGTGTCTCTGCGGTCAAATAAGGTAACGCTGTGCATGGTATTCCCTGCATATAAGAATACACACTCACACACGTGCTGATGCCTCACCCACAGACTTTTTTTTAAATTTGTTACTATTTAAAGCTTATAAAGCATTGCAGTAAAATCATAGTCTGGCAATTGATCCAACAGTGTCTCTAATGGCAAATAATGTTTTTCATATAACCAACACGTACTCCAGTCAGATACACTCTGCATGCCTGTGTTCTAATTCTTTTCTCTCTGATGTGCTTATTCACAGCAATAGATCTTTACACTTTCAGTTCTTCTATTTGACCATTGGAGGGAGCTATCCCTCCTTTTCTTTTCTCACAGTGGAACCTGACGACTGCTTTTGTATAACGCAGCACTTGGATGGCCAGCTGACCACTGTAAAATCCTTCCCTACCACGACGGTGCTAAATCTTTTAGTATAAGGCCACTGGAATTTGAATAATGAGTTTCATTGTTTTTATTTGATGCCATCCAAACCTGTGCTGTTGGAGTAAGTGACAGTGCCACGTGGACCTACTAATGCCACTCACAATCTCTCTCCCTCTCTCTCTCTCTCCCCATTTTTCCTGCTCCTCTCCCCTCTAAACTGTCTCCCTCTTTATTTCTTTCTGGTGCATTCCTGCTCTCATGGAATTGCAACAGGAGGACAAAGTGGTTAGCAAATTCTTTTCTGTGCTTCTTGGGAATGTGTCTGGACACAAGCATGGTTCATGAAATGCTGTGATATGCTTGATACACATACAGCAGCCAAGACAGGTGTGAAACGAACAAGAAAGGTCCTGATTGGTCCTGTCTGTGAGTCACATCATTGCTGAGATAAACATGGACTAATATGAAATCAATATCTGGAGAGCTATTTTGAGGAGGGTCAAAATCTTTATGGTACAGAACCAACAGAACCATACAGAGAATAGAGTCTTAAAACAATGGAGATAGCAGGATTAAAAGAGATAAAACTCAATAATACTATACATATGAAAGGAGTACTATACAATGAAGTATACTTTATTTGACTGGTAATAACTTGTGTGGTTCGGGAAGGAGCTGGAATGGAAATTGTAGCATTTCAAGGTTTTTTTTTGGCGCTAGTGCTATTCTGTACAGATGTCAACCTTATTTTTACACATGGTGCTGCGATGGTTAGAACTGTTTCCTCACAGTTAGAACGCCCCAGTTAGAATCCACATTGGCCCAGGCCCTTCTGTGTGGAGTTTGCATGTTGTCCCCATGTTTGTGTGGGTTTTCTCTGGGTACTCCAGTTTCCTCCCACAGTCTAAAGGCATGCACTTAACAGGGTTAGTTTAATTGTTGATTCTGATTTGCCACAAGTGTGAATGGTTGTCTGTCTCTCTGTGTTAGCCCTATGACAGGCTGGTGACCTGTACAGGCTGTATCCTCCCTTTTTCCCTATGACAGGTGGGATAGCATAACATTTGACCATTAATGTGTTATTTCTAAACCTTTAGGCTTTATGTAGGTGCAGTATTAAAATACAGGAGTATCCCATTAAGGTTAGTATTGACATTCAAATTGGGATGGATTTTAACATATACACACAGTACCTGTATTTTGATTAAAATAATATGAATAAAATAATTTTTAAAAAGCTTTTCTAAGTTGACAACTGTTTGAAAATGTTTTGCTCCCACTTCATCGCTAATATGTAATCATCCACATGATATAACACAGAACAATATAGACTGACTTTTGGGAATAATTTATAAGTGTGGAATGAACTGAAGTATGGCATCACATGGCAGATGAATGCATAAGAAGAGGCCATATCAGTGTCAGTGTACATGTATATACAGTATGCACAACATACATTTCCCAGCGCTGCCCTAGCTCTCACCTCCCTGTGTTTAGTCATTAAAGTAACAGACCGTAGGCTGGAGAGGACAGTACATACCAACAGGCTCAGCAGAAACACAGAGCAACGTCTGTCCAGCTGCTCCCTTCATTGCCAAGACCCCGGTTGTAAGGGCTTCCATTGTTCACTGCTAGATTATAGCTGGTAGATCAGTTACCGTGTTGTACAGATGGCGTTGAGTAATAGCAGTGGCAGCAGGCTGGCGATAGACAGTCAGGGCAATGGCAGGTAGACCACGTGATGTGCCTCTTATTCCGTGCCAGCTATTTACCTGGTGATGCCCTGGCATCCTGGCACACAAGGTCACTTCTCCATACAGACCATGGGCATGGGACTGTTGCTGTAAAAACTAATAAAAGGTCATTCTAAAGTAATGCATATTGGTATTCAGCTGCAAGCATAAGGGAGAGAGATGCAGAAATGATCCCAGTACAGGTGAATATATTTGTCTCCTCTGGCTGCACTTGGTAACTCCACTATCTCAGTGCTTGACAGTGCTGCCTTATTTTTTATATATATATTTTTTTCACAGTTATACATTTGAAGTGTGTTGAAATGTGTTTCTGCAGCAGGGGAGCAAAGTAAGCGTTTATGGCAGGATGCAGAAGTTCAAATGACAGGGTCAGTCAGAGGGTCAGCATAGGAAAGAGCACCATAAGTGATGAGGCTCTAAGAGTTTAAAAAGAGGCATTTTTTTTTCCATTTGTTAATATTGTTATCAAGCCAATACAGAAGACCACTAAGGGCAAGATTAGCGCTCACCACTATTTGCGATATAATTTCACTGTTTGGTGAGATTGCAGTTGCAGATGACAGAAGCTTTGATTACTCCCACATGGACAAAGGGACACACTGTGGCGTGCCTGACCATCTTGTGTGAAAGCTTGTGTGTCAGTGAAAGAGGTGGTGGTGAAATCTGCCCTTTTTCCATCCATCTACTCTTTCTCTCTCTCACAGATGGTGACAGCAGTGGCGAGAGAGATCTTGTTCTTTGAAACGCCATTGAATATTTACAAGTCTCCATGCCCGGAACAGCTAGCAGAGCTATGGCACGCTGGAATATGATATAGTGTAGAGGGACTGAGAATTTAACAGCTGGTAGAGGAATTCAGGCCCCGGAACGATGGAGGGCTGTGCTCACTAACCCTGCTCAGTTCAATCTATGACTCGCTTAGTGTAGCCACATTAATCACTGTATCTTATCGCAACAAGCTGAATAATAGATGTGAAAACACTGATAACAGTGTGTGTTGATAACAATCACTGCTCAGCGATCATGCCAGGTAGCTTAGCCTCTACTTAAAGCAAAAAGTACAGAGCAACTTTTTTTCCCCCTTGCTGTTCTAAAAATTGGAAATGTCTTTGATATAGATAAACTGTGTGTCAGTGTTGTGAAGTCTTCAGAGTCCCTGCTTGTAGCGGTAGAGCACCCCCGCCATTTCCTCTGATGTGGCTTCAAAAGGGCCTGAGGAATCAACAGTCTCCAGGGAGGAACTCATTTGTGATTAAAGCAACTCTTGAAGATGTTACATGTGCTTCTTGGCCCCTCGACATTTCTGCTATAAAGTAGAAGTGAAGGGACGACACCATTTTATTGGAATCTATTTCAGTTTAAAACAGTTTTTTTAATGAGTCAAAGAAAAATTCTGGCTCTAAATGGCACAAATCCCTTTCATTATTAGAAAAATGCTCTTGCTTACCTGCTTGATAGTGCAATAAAGTCTGTTTTTGCTTTGCACAGAAATGCACAATGCCATTTTTGATATGTGCTAAACATGCACATGATGTTACAGTAGTAATGAAGTTAGAAATACCCTTAGTAAATGTGTTCTAACATCTTGAAAGACGACATGATTTATGCAGGGCAAATGTAGTTTCAGCTCTTCGCAGTGGTACTGAAGTCACCGTTTATGACTGTGCTGTAGAGCTTGAAAACATTTGGCTTATTATACATTTATCTTTTTTCTTAGCTACGCAAGGACTTTTCCTGTGGTATTGCTTAATCATTTTCATCATTTCTGTTTGCCAGGTAGTAGACAAAATGCTTGCAAGTCCATGTTATGGAAAAAAGGGCACATTTCAGATGAGCACTTGAAGCTTGGTTTAGGCTGACAACACCTCATCGCCCGTATCAGTTCCTTAAGTGATATGATCGCTGTTCGACTTAGTAAGTGCGTAAGCAGCTTAGGTAAAAGTCATTCATACATGTCGGAGTGTTTCACGGAGTGTTTCGAGTCGTTTCCACCCATTTCAGTAGGGTCATAACGCTTTTTTTGTTGTTTGTTTTTGTTTTTTCGTTTGTTTCCTCGCATGTTACTGTTCAAAATTGTGTGACTCCTGATCCAGCGGATGTATGACGTGAGGGCAAATGCGCGATGATGCATTTGTTTTTCATTTTTCTTTGTTCAGACTCGGAATATATTCACAGTACAGACTGAATGTTCCCGTTTGCGCTAACTGCTGGGAAAACAGCGGCTGTCGCTATTCTGCGTTTTCTTGTCTGTCTGTTGGAGTGTGGGAACAGAGCTGGGACGCGTCGCATATGTAATGAGCTCTCAAGTCCAGCAGAGCTCTGACTCTGTTCCAGATGAACTCATACAGCTGCACCTGAACACAGCATGTTCTTTTTTTCATTTCTCGGAGAGCTGCTGGCATTCAATCCGGGACTGTTTTCACGGATGGATCCAGAGTAACGACTGAAGAAAGGGATCTTACGTTTTGTGTGTGTGTGTGATTTGGCTTCTGTGCAGTATGTTACTGCTTTGTTAGAAATAAATAGGGAATACGACTTCGTTGGCTGGTTTTCTTGGACCGGATGTTGCCGGGTGAGCCCCCGGTGTAACCTTCACGGTATTTTCAGAAGCTACTGTCCGGCAGGCAGGCAGCCTGGTGTCTGGACTTGGAGCTGTCCACGGTACTGAAGGTCGGAGCCGCTTCTTCGCTTTCAGGAGCAGGAGCCCCTGACAGTCGTCAGCACATTATTAGAAGGACTTATAGACGGCGATCTTTTTGCACGGGCACAGCGGTTTCTCTCAGCGGCACCATGGGTAAGCTGAATGAGCATCGGGGTGACTGCATCGCGTTTTTCACCGGTCATTTTGTTTGTCACAAATGTGACCATTTCATTCCAGCAGCCTCGCTGAATACAACATGTTCTGCAGTCGTTCCGTTTCGGAAAACCTCAAATCAAAAACATCCGCACTAATAAAAAATGTGCCGCTTCTAGATTCCATTTTTTTTTACCGACAGTACTGCATATGTTTGTTTCCACTGAGCGCGCAGTGTCAGTCAGAATTTTTATTTTTTTTTTTAAACACATTTATTTAGGTCATAGAGAGGCTGAAGGGGCTGTGGGTCTGACAGGCATCAGCCATTTCTGTGTGAACCCACATACTGGTTTTCCACAGCATCCCCCTCCTCTTTTCTTGTGTCTCTGAACTTCAAACAAGGAACATAAATATTCATCAACTCTATTATTATTACTGGCGCGCACACTAAAATTAGAAGCTCATTAAAATGTAATTCACCACGTGCAGCTAGTGTTAGGGCATGTGAATGTAGGCGCTCTCCTTCCCGTCTTATTGGCTGTGATACACTCTGTCAGAATAATAATAATAACAATACCCTGTAAACTTTTAATTCTTGAATAGTGCCTCAAAATTCTTAACTCAATATCCAGCTTTCATAAGAAAGTCAATATTTGGTAATGCAAACATGGCTTCTGCGCGGGTGAAATCTAAATACACCGATATCCTCTACTTCTGTCCTGAAACACGTTATTCATTACCCTGCTGGTGCAGCCTTTCATAACGCTAAAGTGTGTGGATTTCATCCACTCTGGATTTTAGACAGGACCCTTTGTGATGCCCTGGTGCTTAAGCTGGACTCAGTCCAGGTCGGGATGTTCTGAGGAACACTTCACTCCCCAAACAATGAGTCTTTAATGAGCGGTTCAGTTCACCCCAGTTCAGGTGAAGCAGAGAAACAGGAATGCAATATGATACCTATGACAGTTCATTTACTGGCCCATCAATATTGCAGCTTGTTGCTGCTTTAGCTGTAGATGAGCTTATTTTTGTCTTTGTTAGGCAGCTGATATGAAACAAACTGAGAGAAAAAGTAAATGTGGTCTTCAGTTGGAATCATGGTATAGACACTCATCAGGATGCCCAGGCCATCTCTTTCAGCTGTCAAACAAATTAATGTGGCACAGATGTCGCCTAAATTTTAAAAAGCATCCTGTGAAATGAGGAGACTCATTAGATTAAAGTTATGACTGAACTAATGAATGTAAAATAAGTGAATCTAAAAGTGTCATTAATTTCATTTAACACTGGAACTGGCTTTCTGTTTTTTTGTGGTTTTTTTTTTTTTTGCCTGGAAGA
>VUQJ01020958.1:8542-28635 GCA_015108635.1 Andinoacara biseriatus | reverse complement strand
TCCAGTTCTCTCTGCCTGCCTTTTTAAAAGAGAACAAAAAATCCATTCAAAAAGAGTTGCATTAAGTAAATATAGCTTCAAAAATTGCTTAGGGTACAAGGCTCTTACTTGGCTATATAACAAAATTTGCAAAAATTAATTTAACAAACAAGCTCCACTATGGAAAGTTTTTGTTCAGTGTGCGATCACATTTCTAACTGAAAATAATTAAGTCTTTGGGAGCTACAGTTAGAATTATGTAAAACACACACACACACAGGGCACCTTCATTGGTTGCTGCATAGAAAAAAGTTTAATTGAGCACAATGCCCTTGTTTTTTATGCCCCTCAAAAGACAGTGAAAAACGGTGTCCACTCAGTAACTGGGTGACAATGAACGGGGTTAAAAATGCGACAGGTGTTTTTTGCCCCACTAGGCAGTGCTCTTGTTCACAGTGGAATCTTGTAATGTGACTGAGATTTATCAAATGATTTGGGTGTTACTGCATTATCATGTTTTAGACTCAACTTTCTCAGTGACTTTGAGAGCTATATTAGTCAGGGTGGATTGGCATGAAGCTCCTCAACATTTTTTTTAAATCTAGTTTACCAGTTGGGAATTTCCTGTGTCTAAATTGTGTGTCTTGTGTGTTCCCTCAAGTTTCAAGGTATAGAAATGGCACCTCTTCCTAAAAGAGGTGGCCACTGAAATAGATATTGCTACAGAGGGAAGCATATTGCATTTATGCACCACAAAGCGGAAGCCCTAGAGGCTGAAGATCTACTGTAAACTGCTTTTTGTGATCAATTACATGGGTAGTCTTCCCTCTTTTCATACTTACTGTGAGGTTGTTTCTCGCGGGTGTGAAGCGTTAAAGGCATTCTTTTAGTGTCTTTATGAACTTAAGCGGGCACAGTTTTTTTTGTCCTGTTTTTTAATGTTTCTGATAATATTGTGCTTGATGACATTATGTCAACACTATTCTTATAAATGTTTATTTTTTTGTTTTTTAACACTTGCTGGTGAAACATGGCTATTCTCATCTGCTAGCCTTTGGGGACATTCTTTTGCAGATATTTTCTGTTTTCTAATTGGGACTCTTGTTTTCAGTTGGATGTCAGTTTTTTGTTGTTGTTGTTGTTGTTTTTTCCCAGAAGCAGTTCAGAAGCGGAGTGTAACATTTTCTTATACAAAAACAGCTATTGAGTAAATTCTGGCTTCTCTCCATGTATTTTTGGGTATAGGAGACTCATGTGATTCACAAATTCAAAGAAGACTTTTATGGAGAGATTCTCAGCGTGGTCATGGTGGGCTACATCCGTCCAGAAAAAAGCTTTGACTCACTTGGTATGCCTTGCACTCATTTTTAACACCAACGTTTTGTAGCCTGATGCCAGTAATACCCTTTTAAAATTTTTATTCTGTATCAATTAATATATTTTCTTCATTCCTTTTCCTGTACTTGCATAATTATTGTGCCTTTGCTAATCTTTCACCTCTGTCCTAACAGAAGCACTCATTGCGGCAATCAACAGTGACATTGAGGAGGCAAAGGGGAAGCTGGAGCTGCCAGAGCATCGCAAGCTGAAAGACGACAACTTCTTCACCAGCACGGCCAGCTCGTCTTCAGTCCTACCCACCACCACCAGCCCATCCACCTCACAGACTATTATGAATGGTCACTAACAGCTGGCTAGGACAGCATTGCTTTGTGCATACACTCAGACAGACCAGAACTACACAAAGGTTTATGTAAATGCACAGCCTAGTTCTGAAATCTGTCTGCTGTTGCCATGCATGCACATGGACCTGATCACAAGCAACCAATCATTTTTTTTAATTATGTTTTTCTTTTACTTTGTCTGTGTAAAGAGCTGTTTAGCAGCCTAATTATGTCTGCCTCTCCTCGGCCTTGCTGTATATTTGGAATCTTTTACTAGAGTAGGCACTACAAACAGACCTTGAGATTAAGGTATTGCAACTACTGCAGAGGTGGTTGTTTAATAATTTGTGTTTAAGGGCACAAATTGACTGTAAAGTATATGATGTCCATTTAGCTGTGGTTGGGAATACATTTTTTTCTGCTTCAGTGACCGTTAAAGAGAAGGTCTGGGCATTATTATCTGCAACAGAAACACACCTAGATGGCATTATGCAACTTTGGGTTCTTTGCAAGTTCTTGGTTTTCTGATTTTTCTCCATTCATGTTCCCCTTTAGCAAAGGGGGAAGTGAATGGACACTACCCTAAAATTTGCCTTTCGTTATGACACTGCCCTAAAATTCTATGAAAGTTTTGTTTAAATGCAGGGAGGAAATGGTTAAGATGGCTATTTATTGAAAGAAATGTTTACTTGAAACACAGTTTAAGAAAAGGCTTTTTATTTTATTTTTTTTATTTAATTTGGATTTAGGTATCACTTAACTGTTTTGCCATCATCAGCCCTTTTAATCAATAATGAATGGTACATGAAGAACACTAAGGCTGAAGAGGGCTTTATGCATGAGTTTGCTGTTCTTTTGAGTGTTTTCATTTCAGTCTCTGTGAGTTTGTTCCAGATAGAAAAACACTGACAGATGAGATGCTAAAGAAGGAAATCTCTCAGATCCTGTTTGGTATTCCTGCATTACATATGGATCTGTTTAACATAAATTTATACCAATAAAATGGAAGAATTTGGAAAGGTAAAAAGTAAAGCAAACACAATATTCTTAGTATCTAAATCTGTTACAGCATTAATGTATTTATATTCAGAAACTGTTATCAAAGCCCTGACTGAGAAGTATCTCTTTAAAGCGTGTGTGTGTGTGTGTGTGTGTACCTGTTAGGCTTTTAGAGTGAATGTGACACAAGAAATGAGTGTCTGCATTTATTTGAAACCCTGGAAATTTTAATTGAAGTAATGTAGAAGCCTATTGATGCGATTTTTGGCTTTTAAAACAATTGTATTATATTAGTTTATTAAAGTGTTTAGGGAGTAAAATCGATGGTTGCATTTTAATGAATGCTGACATTTGTCATGCAACAAGAGCCACTCAGCTATTTTGGCTGGTGACTTACCTTTTAGGAGTTTCATTTCTAACAGGCGTCAAGGACTGGAGTCATTAATTGTGCTGCTTTATGAAACCTGTCAAAGATTTTTATCCCGCCTGCATCGCTGCAGGGCGGTCCAGCGTCTCACATGTGGCAGTTTTTTAGTTTACACAGGGACCAGAGTTGCTTCATGTAGAGTTCAATAAAACTTATGCTCTTGTTCATGTGTTTTAATAAATCAAGTCATTTTTATTACATTTTATATAAAAAGTTTTTTTCAAGTTTTGACACTTTGATTTCCATTAAAATACCTTAGACTAATTAAAAAAAAATCATAAAAGCCAGAAACCCGCATGAAATGCTATTTACCTGCCTGACCTGTTAAGACTTTTTAGTACATCACACCTTTGGTTGATATAGCCTGAATTTTATTGGCTTAGTGTTAGCTTCTACAAATATGCACAGATACAGATGATATATCTGATTTAATAAGTCCTTAATTATGTTTTATTAACAATAAAATGCACTCCTAATAAATGGGCTGGTCAGTGTATCAACTCAAATCCTGATATCCTCCATTGTGGCCATCCTTTAAACTACTCTATGAACAGATATTAAATTTTGGATCGCAGATGAGAAAATGGTTAAATTCAGACAAAATGTTTAAAAATGATTTAAAAAAAACACATTTTAAATTAGTTTTCACTAGCTTAAAATTTGACGTTTAGGTTCTTGCATGACCTAAGCACACACTGATTCAGTTTGAATATGTTAAGGTCAGCGATTACACAGGCTGACTTGCTCTTCAAACAATGATCAAAATCCAGCTTTATTACATAATCACAGCAAGTACAGGGGGGAAAATCCCTAACGCTTTTAACGCGTACACATTCATTGATTGTGAACAAGGCTTAGTTATCTTAGTTAGACAATACAAGCTAGAGCGCAACACTAAAGTCATAATAAAGCCAAACTGTAAAAAAAAAAAAAAAATTTTAAGGAGAAGTGTGGGAAGATCACGTCTGAAACTTTCAGCTGTGTTGTCAGAGGAAGTCTGAACACCTTGGCAGACATGCAAGATTTGAATGTTGCCTAAACAAGAAAAGAGTAAAGGTTGTGTAAATTGATCTGTAAAGATCCAACACGAACCACTCAGGGTCACAGATCACTCTGCACTTTAGTCTGAATTCCTACAACACAAAGACACAGCACAGCAGAATAAAATGGTAATATTACAACACTAAATTATAATAGCTTAAAATCCCAGGATGCAGAAGCAGATAATATTACACGTCTGGATGTGCTGTCATCTTGTCGGCATGTCGTCTTGTGTATGATGTGTGAAGATGCTTTGTCTTTAGTTTTGCAGACATAAAGCCAAATCCTGCAAACATTCATGTAATTACTATATCATTTTTATCTTGTAAACATACTTTTTTCAATTGCATAATACAACATCTGGCTCAATAATAGCAGCCACATTGTTCAGTGTGTCACATCTCGAGTCACATTTCTAACTTTATAACTTAATCTAGATGGCCCGTGCACGTTTGGAGAGTAACTTAAATAGAGCAGGGACAATGCATCGGATGATATTAGCCATTTGTCGATATATCAGTATCAGCATCTATAATGGTTGATCAATTAAAAGTGAAAAAGAAGAGATGGGAGGAACACCCTTCAACCATGTTAGGACTGTTGAGCTTGCATAGTTTGTCCACCAGAGGGTACCCTGTTGGCAACAAGCGTTTCAAACACAACGACCAGCTGATCCGAGCAGAGTCTGGCGGAGCACAAACGAGTACTCCACAACTTATTGTGGCAATAAAACAAGATGATTTTTAAACTGCACTTTCCTACTATCTTAGTAAAGAACCATTAAAAAACAGCACATAAGTCTGAGGGAAATCTGTTTATGTTTCAAGTGTCTGAAAGACAAAAATTCTGGCCGATATCTTGGGTTTTTCATATCACCGAATATTGTTATTGGTCTTAAAAATCAGTCAGGTTGGTTCTTGAATTTCTTTGTATCTCTAACATGTATGCGAGATGTCAATAAAAATTAGTTTCAGACCATTTAAGCATGATATTATTTCAAGCTGGACACAAAGTCAAGCTCAGCCTGAAGTTTAGATTACTGTCTGATATCAGCTCATCTCAATGGCATCACCTGATGCCTCACCTGATACCCTTCAATCCATCCAACTGGATGTCTAAAGCTGCTGAATCCTCCAACCCAGTCCTTCCTTTTCACGCTGTCTGACTAAATTAACATCCTGACTCTTATCACTGATGCCTGCTCTGTTCTATTCATGAGGTTTTTGTTTGTTTTTTTGTTTGTTTTAACCAAAATGTCCATCCACTTCTTCTGTTAAGGGTCGTGGGGGGGGCGGGAGCCTATCCCAGCTGACATAGAGCGAGGCAGGGCAGGGCTAACACAGAGAGACAGACAACCATCCACACTCACATTCACACTCACTTCCACACCACTTAACCTAACCCTAGTAAGTACATGTCTTTGGACTGTGGGAGGAAGTACCCAGAGGAAACCCACGTAGACACGGGAAGAACATGCAAACTCCACAGAGAGAGAGAGAGAGAGAGGCCTGGGCCAAGGTGGAATTGAACCCAGGCCTAAGCAAAACATAAAACAACCAAATAATTTTCACCAAAATAACAAGGATGGCCTGTTTAGATACGGATGGAGGAAACTGAGATGGTTAAAATTTTCAGACTTTGAAGCACAAAATATTGATTATATGAATAATTCCTTTCCCAGACTTGTCTTTTGTAATAAAAAATTACACATTGCCTTGCTACACTCGCTAAATATTGAATTAACAGATGCATGATGTTTATACAATTGATCAGTTTCTACTTTTTCAAGCATTTTCCAATCAAACACATTTCACAGCAACTTCATGCTGCAAAAAAATATCAAGAGTATTATTTATTTGGACTAATTCTGTCCATTCTCTTTTCATCTATATGAGTAGCTCTCATCATCATACTCTAGTTCAATCTCATCTTCATCCAAGAGCCCATATTTGAACTTCTTATACACCGTTCCATCTTGTGCCATGTACACAATATCATCATCTTCTTCTTCTTCGTCGTTGTCATCTTCACCGTCAATGATTCTGTCGCTGTAATCCCCAAATGAAGAGGTGGTGGGTTGTGATGCAGTGTTTTCATTGGTCTTCAGTGTTTGATACCCTCCAGCTCTGGTTTTAGGCATTACAGCACGTGATTTAGACCGAGCATTGAGGAAGAGAAAGGCCACTCCACCCGCAGAGAGGATAAGCAGAACACAAACAGTGACAAAGATTTTAGCTGCGCTGCCCTCAGCCTCACCCTGCAGCACCACAAAGTTGACGCCCATGATGCATTCAACTAAGAAAAAAGGAGAGAGAGCATGAGATTAGACTGGACAAATGTTAAGTTTATATTTGGTTTACTTTTAAGTTTCATGAGAATGAAAATGCTTTCTTGTTTATGGTGCTAAAAACTGAGAGAAGTTTGGAAAATTCCTGGTAATTTGTGTCATTTTAAAATAGTGGAAACTCTTGTTTGTCAGAGAGCTAAAAATGATGTCTAGTCTACAGAAAACCTATCAATTAAATAAATTATATGGGACAACCAACAAATGGCAGATGCCCTGAAAATAAGACTGATGACTCACACACACATAAACACTATTTTCCACAAACAAATATTAAGACAGTATCTGTTCACATAATTTGCATTGAAAAGATGACACAGGCTGGCCACAGAAGTATGTTTGCTGGAAGTTTGTGTTTCAGTGTGGGTCCTCATTTACATGGTGATTTCTTGCAGTCACAGCACTCCCTGGGTATTTGTTTGTCTTTGTGCTGTATTTCTTCTCCACAGCAGGTCAAGCAGCGACCATCATCAGACAAGAGCTGGCCCGCGTGGCACACGGTGCAGTTCCAAATGCTGGGACCTCGGCAGCCCAAGCAAGACGGGTGGCACGCTGTGCACTTCAGTTTATCGCTCTCTGACTTGTCCTGGTGAAGAATACATAGAAGAATACATAGACTGAGTGGCAGGTTGACAGAGCTGATCTGCAAATGACTTGCAGGGCAGCTTTGCAAAATTGCTGCTACAGTTCAAATATATTATTCACTTTATCATATGGCAAATGAGTAGGTTGAATATCCACAAAAAAAAATTTGTAAATGAAGAAACACAAGCGATCTGTCACCTTTGAAGCAGCATAGTAGCCTATCGAACACTCGGGGTCACATATGGTGTTCATTAACCTGTAGCCATAATAACAGGACTCACAGGCTAAAGCGTGCACATCTGAGAGGAGAGAGTTATTATTATTATTATTAATTTTTTTTTTTTTACCAGGAAGTCTCATTAAGATCGCAATCTCTTTTACAAGGGAGACCTGGCCAAAATAGCAGCTATATAAACTCAAAAACATCTCAAAATATTATAATACAAAATGAAATATAAAATACCCATAATATAAAACATTGAAACATTAAGTGGCTTCTCAAGAGAAACATCCACAAGTCATCCTTTCACTGCAGATAAGGCATATTTAAATTTAGTTTTTTCTGTAAATTATTTCATGTCCACGGTTCATAGTAAGAAAATGCTGTTTTCCCGAGATCTGTCCTAACTTTAGGTACATCTGAGAGGAGAGAGTCATAAAACAAAAGGAGGCATAGATGAAAAGCACATCACCTGGCCCAGCAGAACACATATGGAAGATCAAGTGCAGAGAGACGCACACCTTTTTGAAAATGTAAGGTAAGTATTCCCAAAATAATACTTGTTACTCTTCATCCTCACTCTAGGTTCCATTATCATTCCAACAGGCATTCAATCTTGTAACAGTAACTAATGGGAAAATGACCTGCTACAGAAAGATAGTTCCCCCATCAGATTTGCTATAAAAAATAAGTAAATTTAAAAAAGGACAATGCAATTACGAATCACTAATTATGCATGACAGGTTTTGTTTACCGCTGCAGGTCTTGCAGGTAGGATGACACTTGTGACAGCTCATGGAAGAACTGACTTGGTAGTAGCCTGGAGGACAGCTCTGCAGGCACTGCCCCCACTGCTTCATGTAGACATAGCCCTCCCTGCAGCTCAGACAGTTTCTGCCACCACTGCCCCAACACTGGCTACAAGAGGGGTCACAGCGCTCACAAATCATGGTGGCTGCATTGCCAAAGTGACTGAGAAAGAAAGAGAATATCTGCTTAGTGTATGATGGTTTCTCATGAAAGGATGTGAGACCAAGACTGTGATTTTGTGTGCTTGTCTAACCCCTCTGAGCAGGTTTTGACGCAGGTGTTTCCCTCTTTAAAGAATCCAGGTTTACAGATGACACACTCCATACTGTGATGACCAACACACGTCTTACAGCCGAAGTGGCAGCGCCCACACATGCGCTCCTCCTTGTCCATCCTAGCAAAGTAACCCTCAGGACAATTCTGCACACACGTGCTGTCTGATTGACACAGGCACAAAGTCAATATTTCAAGAGGAAAATGAAAGTGACAAGCATACCTGAAAGGATATGAGCTACACTATATGTCGTTTTCGTCATTTCTTACTTAGTAAATAGCATGACTTTTTGCAGCTGAGGCAGTGGTCTTTGTCTGGCCCGTAACAACTATGGCAAAGTTTATGGCACTGTTGGCATCTCCCTTTCTGGTCCATGTATGAGCTCGGGGAGCAAGCACCGTACCACACGCAGTGTCCAGTGTCATCTTTGTCCCTGTTAGTAGCACAGGTGAGGCAGGAGGAAGGCTCAGAGCCTGAGCACGTCAGGCATGAACTGTGGCAATCTGGGGAAATATGAAGCCATTAGACACAGTCAGCTGGAATCCGGGATCAAACAGCTGCATAGACTTATTTAATTCTTACTGCATGATCACGTTAGGTTTCCACCTTCCTACCTCTGCATTCTTTGATAGTCTCATCATAATAAGTTTGGCTGGGACACTCGGAAAGACACTCTCCACCATAACGTACATATTTGTCATTGCGACATAAAGTACAGTCATCAATGTCCGGTCCATCACATGAGGCACAATCATCATGACAACGCACACACTCCTGCTGGTTCATACTGGCGAAGTAGCCACCAGGGCAGTCATCCACACACTGATCATCATGGAGAAAGAAGTTGAGTGCACAGTCTGGGAAAGAGATGGCAAAAAAGTGTTTTGTGATTTCCTAAATCTAAGTATAATCAAAAGCAAAGCATTTGACTCTTTGTTATTTAATTTCCTCACTTCCTTTCCCTCACGTCCCTCAAATTTCAAATTTAGGTTTCAGAGCTGAACTATTTGCAGTCCAGGCAGCAGAGAGGGTGCACTCGGCATTTCCTGTCTATCCCTCCTCTGCATCTCTTCCTGATCTTCCTCATCTGTTCAGCTACTTCATCACCTTTCAAAACAGCTCCTCTCCACACCTTCATTATCTTCAATCCTTTCCCCTCCACTGCTCATACTTACTCTTGCACAGACCATACTGATTGCACTCTGTACAGTGATCTGGACAGAGATTGCATTTGGTATCATTGGCATAATAACCCTCTGGACATTGGGTCACGCAGGAGTTGTTCAGCAGCAGGTATGGCCTCTCACAGCTCAGACAGTAAAAGGGATTTTCCACACAGGATCCACACCCTGCGGTACATGGGAGGCATTCGTGATCTTTAGGAATCCCTCTGAGAAGAAACACAGAGCGATAAGAAGTTTCACTGTTTTACATTTTAGTGAGCTTAGCAAGAAATGATAAAACAGAAGAAGCACCTCTGACACTCCACCACACACTCTCCCTTTTCCATATAAAGTCCACTGTGGCATTGCTGGCACAGTTTGGCACCCTGGCACATGACGCAGCCTTCTGAGCACTCCTCACACTGGCCGGACATCTTGTTGGCAAACGTGCCAGAAGGACAGCGAGTCACGCAGGTGTGTTGACCAGTCAAAAAATCCTCTAAAAGTAAAAAACACAAACCACATTACTCATATAATAGATTGATGCCACCGATTAACAAGTTGCTTTCTTTTTTTTACTGTTCTACTGTATGAAAAACATGTCATCATGTGTTCAAGGGGAGCTGCCATGCTTGACTTAACAAACTACCTGTTGATGGAAAAGCATGGGCTCTGATAGAAGCATTTTAAAGAATTTTCTAGTTTCAGAGGAACTCTAACACAGCATACAGACAGAGCCTGCTTACTTGGGAAGCAGCTGCTACAGTTTCCCCCAGGAAAGCAAGTCATACAGGGGGAGCGGCACGCCTCACGCTTGTACTGAGCTGAGGACAAAAAGCGACAGAAGAAATATGAGGAAATGACTGCGTAATTGCATTTGAAAGAGAACTAAAGGATGTATTACTGAGTACTTAGCAATAAAAAAACATACATTTTAGTGGTTTAAAACTTTTTTCAGCTTCTGTTGAATTCCTTAGTTCACACAAAACATATGTATAACAATCTATCATCAGGAACATGATGTTAGAGGTGGGCCATGCTGATGACATTTAGAACTAAAGTAAAATGAACATTTGTCCTACTATTCTTGAAGTGCTTCTCAAGGGAAGAAGCACGCTGCCCGCTCTCTAAACACGCTCCACTCTTCAGCGTAAACTCATCCTCGCAGGAGTCACAGTCATCGTATTGTGGCCCTCGGCAGGTGCGACAGTCACGGTAACAAGGCTCACACTCCCGGCTTTCTTCATCCACAAAGAAACCTTCCTCGCAGTGATCCACACACTCTCCATCTAAACACAGGAAGGAAATCTTTAATGAAGGTAATGTCACACGTGCAGCTGACACTACAGGGCTTTGATGCCTTTGTTCTGGCTGTCAGTGTGAGTATTCCATATAAATGCTGTCTGCATTGGAGCACTGGCTCGGTAGGAAACATCCATTTACAGTAATGGGTTGTCTGTGGAATGGTATTAGAAAATATGCTGTTTATAACTGGTTGAAAAGTTTAGTACCTGCTTACAATCTTTCTGGAGCTTGAAAAAAAGCAATTGGACTTCTTTAAGATTCTTGAGGATGTTTCACGTCTTATCTGAAAGACTTCTTCAGTTTCAGATAAGACGTGAAACATCTTCAAGAAACTTAAAGAAGTCCAGTCATTATTTTTAAGCTCCAAAGAGTACCATGACTGAAAACCTACGCAGACAGCTTACAATCTTTCTTCGCCGCTGCATGAAAACTTGATTTTAGTTAAAATTTTAAAAAAGGAAATCTCTATTTTAACTTGAGTTCACCCACATGACTATTACCATGCATAAAGAGGTTTATAGAGCTTTATTAATGCCTTGCTAATGCTGATCTAATGGGACTTTCCCCACATAGTCATCGCTACAGTTTACAGAGAATGGTCCAAAAAAAAGAAAATATCCAGTGAGAGGCAGTTCTCTGCCTTTTTGATGCCAGAGGTCAGCGGAGAAAGGTCAGAGTGCTTCAAGCTGATAGGAAGTCAACAGCGACTCAAAGCATTTGTTGCATCCAAGGTACGCAGAAGAGCAACCTAGAAGCAGATGGGCTACAGCAGCAGAAGCTCATACTGAGTGTTCACTCGTGTGAGCTAAGAACACAAAATGGAGGCTACAGTTCACAAAGGCTCACAAATATTGAACAGAAGGTTGTCCAATTGCCCGGTCTGATGTCTGTGTAGATTCTCAGTCATGCAGGTCATGATGTTCTCAGGAGCTTGAAATAAAAAAGCAACTGAATTTCTTTACTTTTTTTGAAGGCGTTTCAAGTCTAATCCAAGAGGCTTCTTCAGTCCTAAAACCCAAATGGTGGCGAATCAAAGGTATTTAAACCCTAGTAGGGGTTTTCCCCTTTGGTCTTTGACCCACTTTTAAACATATGTGCCATCACATGAGCCAAAGTGTGAAGAAAAGGTGTGGGTCATTACCACCAGGGTTTCGGGTGAAACTACTAAGACCTTGCCCTGTGATGTGACCTACCAAGGTCACATGAAGTAAAGTGTGAGTGGGGGTTAAGGCGCCTGGGAAGGGATCTCAGGAGTGCACCATAGGTGGCTGACAGCTGGTGTTGTAAGCCACCACCTCTGTTCAATGATGATCATTCACAGTGGACATAGATGGCCTCTTTTACTCCATTTTCAAACCATCTGTCTTCGTTATCCTTTAGGTGCAGAAGTACAGTTGAGTCTTGTCTTGTCGAGGTGGCTCTTTTTTTTTCTACCTCCACCCTCATTGTATTTATAATATGTGGTAGTAAGTCAGAGGTCAAACAGTGTGCAAATCTTATCAGGTGTAAAGCTGGTTCTGTTGTGTAAGGAGCTGTCTTGCTGTAGTCGTCTTCTGACAAAATTAAGATGACAGGATCAGAATTTGGTGTGAACAACACGATCCATCTACTAAGCTGCGCCACAATTTACCACAGTTTGGCCCCCATAGTATGAACTAAGCACTGTTTAAATACCACAGCCTATCTGAGTATTGTTGCTGACCATGTCCAAGTCATTCTATTCTATTCTCTTCTCTTCTCTTCTCATGGCGGCTTGCAGCAAGATAATGAACCATGTCACAAAGCTCAAATCATCTCAAACTGGTTTCTTAAACATGACAGTGAGTTCACTGTACTCAAATGGCCTCCACAGTCACTAGATCTCAATCCAATAGAGTACCTTAATTTACAATATGGATGCACAGCTCTCCAGCAGCTCTTTGCTATCATCTCTATATGGACTAAAATGTCTGAGGAATGTTTCCATCACCTTGTTGAATCTATGATAGGAAGAATTAAGCAGTTCTGCAGACAAAGAAGGGTGGGGCTCCAACCCCATACCAGCAAGTTGTACCTAATAAAGTGGCTCGTGAGAGCACATTCTTTAAACAGTAATGTAAAACATTATTTCTGTTTTTCACCCTGTCAACCAAATGTAAAAGATGTCAGTTTATATATTCTTCCATCAGGAGTTTATTATCTGATATTTGCACCACAACTCAAATTGGAAATGTTACCAGAGACATAAAATCCTTCTTCACACCAGTAGCATTGGGACTGGTCACAGATTGCACATTGTTTGTCTTCACATGGAGCACACATCATGATGTCTTCCACACTGTAGGTCCGATCCGGACATGACTGATGACACTCATTTCCTAATCTGGCAGACAGAAAGCGCCGTTTCAATATGAGGACACACAGTATGACTGTGGAGGTGCAACGTAATGACTTACTGGTAGTAACCATCTTCACATTTGAGGCAAACAATTTCCTGCTTCTGATCCCCCAAATCATCTGTGGTGAAGAGCAGAAGTCAAACCAAATCATTACCAATAAATCAGTGACGTAGCCATCACAATAAATAAATATGAAGCTTAAATATGATGCAGTACATATGAAGCAGCAGTGTGAAACAGGTAAATAACATTTTGAACATTTTGAATGCAGTTTCTTTAAACAGCAGCAGGAGGCACTCTGACATCACATATCAAATCTGTTCAGCTCAGCACAGAACAGAACAGCATTCTCAGATCAATTATAGGCCGAGTGTGTGCCAAAGAGACCTAACCCACAAAGCTTTAAGCAAATGTAAAAGTCTGCGAGCCTCTGTGGTCATTTTGATTCACATCTGTAAGATCTGTTTGTTTCTCTCATCTCAAACACATGCTGTTGCTACTGGTGTGTGTGTGTGTTTGTGAGCTGTTTCTTAAGCTTGCACTGCAGATGTACTTTTGCTTAATGCAAAACAAAAAAAAAATAAAATAGCATAATGTGAGAGATAGGTTATACATTTTTTTTCTGTTTTTGTTAGACCGGGGAACATATGGAGGGGATACTAATAAGTAATTCAGTTGAGCGTGTGACTGTTTTCGTATATGCAGCAAAGGAAGAAACTCGTTTTCTTGCAAAGTAATTAATTCATGCTGTCAGTCAAAAATCATCCAACTGATAAGTGGGAAAGAGTCATGTTGTCATCCCTTAGTGTTAAAAAAAACTGCATCTGCAGACTTTCCCCTGGGACTTTCATCCTCTCCAGAAAAGCCTTCATCGACCCCCCCTGCATCCTGCTGTCTCTTTCCAGCACCCGCAACTTAGCACTGCACTGGTTTGCACTTCAATGCAGTTGACAAGCCACTACCTGTGAAAGCAATTACTCATACAGAGAGCGACTGAGAGAAAGGAAAGGTGGGAGGGACAGAGGTATAGAAGAAGAGGCAGGAAAAGCAAGGAGCCGGAAATCATGCCTCCAGGCTGTGTCTGTGTGAGAGTGAGAATAGTGCCCGTATAAATATTAACTGTGCACGCCAGGGGAGGGGGGATTTCAACAGAATTTAAAACCTTTACGCACATCCTGAACTATTCACTTGTGGAATGTGGATGCACTCACACATTTACGGTATGCATGCACCCACAAGCTACATGTAAATGCAAGTATAATCATAAAGTTTAGGTCAAAGTTATACATGCTCAGAAGTGAGAATGAGTAAACTCCGCTTTAATATCAACACAAATCATCAATTCAGTGAGAAAAACCCAATAAAGTGTATTTAAGAAGATATTTCTGATAGAAAGTTAGACAAGCAGAAGTGAGCTGCAGTGCATTAAAACAGCTGAACTCTGGGGGTGGATAAGACTTCACTCAGTATTACTATTTTTATAAAGGATGAGAAAAGGACAATAGCTGCAATTCCCAAAACAGTAAACAAATCAAATCGAGTCACTTTAACGCATTCTCACTTGTACAGAAACGACATGGCATGAAAAAGCATCTAGAGATGTCCTGAGTAATGAAAATAAAGATGAGACACAGACAGACAGAGAGAAGGTTTCTTTTTTCCACGTTGGAAAAATACTGCAGTACAAGCCCGAAAGCTACGTGTGAAAATGAGCAAGATAAAGGTCTTCAGTCACAGGAAAAGGACAACATTTGGTGATTTCATCAGATCAGACTGGGGTACACAAGGAGTGTGCACCAGTGCCATTCCTGAAATTACCCAGAACCGAAAGCTTGACTAATCCAATTGTAAAATATTTTCAACTCGCTCGCCAGTGATTACAAAGTGTAGTATTCTGAGAGGATTATAGGATATAAAGCTGATGACGAGTCAAAAAGATGTGTTGAATTTATTTGATGGTGAAGACAGAACTTAGAAACAGCTGCTGCATCTTATCACAAACTGTCAGGCTTTTGAATTAGTTGATTGATTTCATCCAGCGTCCACATCCAAACATCACAAACTTCTAGCCTAAAGTATCTTAATCTTACAGGCAAATGAAAACAAAATCCAATGCCAAGTGCTGAGGAATGTGTTTTCTCACAAAACACAATAGTATATCTATTCATAATTACATTATATTGCCAAAACTATTCACTCACTGACTCAGATCATTGAATTCAGATGTTCCAATCACTTCCATTGCCACAGGTGTATCAAACCAACCACCTAGGCATGCAAACTACTTCTACAAACATTTGTGAAAGAATGGGTCACTCTCAGGAGCTCAGTGAATTCCAGCCTGGTACTGTGACAGGATGCCACCTGTGCAACAAGTCCAGTCCTAAAATTTCCTCGCTACCAAATATTCGACAGTCAACTGTTAGTGGAAGCGGTTGGGAATTACAGCTAGTCAGCCGCAGAGAGGTAGGCCACGTAAACCACAGAGTGGGATCAGTGGATGCTGAGGTGCATAGTGCGCAGAGGTCACTAACTTTCTGCAGAGTCAATCGCTACAGACCTCCAAACGTCATGTGGCCTTCAGATTAGCTCAAGAACAGTGTGTAGAGAGCTTTATGGAATGGGGTTCCATGGCCCCTGCAGCTGCTTCCAAGCCTTACATCACGGAGCGCAATGCAAAGCGTGCGATGTAGTGTTGCCACTGGGCGTGCTCTCTGGAGTGACAAATTACAATTCTCCATCTGGCAATCTGAGGACGAATCTGCGTTAGGTGGTTGCCAGGGGAATATTGCTTGTCTGACTGCACTGTGCCAAGTGTAAAGTTTGGTGGAGGGGGGACTATGGTGGGAGGTTGTTTTCCAGTAGCTGGGCTCAGTCCCTTAATTCCAGTGAAAGGAACTCTTAATGCTTCATCATACCAAGACATTTTGGACAATTTCAAGCTCCCAACTTTGTGGGAACAATTTAGGGATGGCTCCTTCCTCCTCTCCTTCCAGCACGACTGCACACCAGCGCACAAAGCAAGGTCCATAAAGACATAAAGTGAGTCTGGTGTGGAAGAACCTGACTGGCCTGCACAGATTACAGACTTCAACCCAACAGAACACCTTTGGGATGAATTAGAGTGGAGACTGTAAGCCAGGCCTTCTCGTCCAACATCAGTTTCTGACTTCACAAACGCGCATCTGGAATGGTCAAAAATTCCCATAAACACACTCCTAAACCTTGTGGAAAGCCTTTCCAGAAGAGCGGAAGCTGTTAGAGCTGCAAAGGGTGGGAGACATCATATAAGAATGGGATACAACTCAAGTTCAAGTGTGTGAAAGCGGATGAGCAAATACTTTTGGCAATACAGTGTATGATTTAAGACTTACTACCATACACCCAACCCAGCAGCCAAAAGCCTGTGGCATTGCATCACAGAGGCAATCATCTCAGATTTCTAATGTGCTGACTGACTTGTTTGGCTTGCAGAATTGTGATCGTGAAGACTGGATGGGTGGCTGAAGCAAAACTCAAGAAACACAATCCACCCAGAGTGTATAATGACATGACAGTCAGCCTCCAGCTCAGACTAGTTCAGCTCACAATAACCGTATGTTGATAACTACCCCTCAGCCCTTTTGTTTTTATGTGACTTGTATTGATGGTGTGACAGCACAGTGGTGGGATTTGGGGAGCATCCAGTCTATATGGTTTGAACAGTGAGGAGAAAATGCTCACAAATTTAAGGACACTTTACATTTTCGTGAACTGACTCAGCTGTTGGGGCTTTTCTAAGTTAATTTATGTGCCTGCAGTAATGGATAGCCTACAGCAAAGCATGAGGTGCAACAAAAATCAATAGCAACATCATTAAATGCAGCCACACTGCCTCACAACTATCCTTTCAAACACATTTAGAAAGCATCCCTCTTTAATACCTGTCACGTTTGCGCTTTCCCAAATTTATCTCACTGATGAGCAGTGCAGGTTGGATCATAATTATTAATTCATGATTTTGTGCAGTGCCCTGTGACCGTCTCTGCCTCTTATTTTAGAGAGTCTGGTTTTGTTTATGCAGGTTGGTTGATGAAGAAGGTTAGATCAGCCAGGGGACAGAAAGAAAAAAGATGTCTGCTTACTGCGTTTACATTGTGCGCAGCCATCATCACACTCCTCATTCTCTGCACCCGAGTCCTCACCTGATGAACACAAGCGGATACAATTGAATTTAATTATATATAAGAAATAGGGAGCTAAATCGCATACGAAAGATGAAATATAAACACAACTACCCAACCCTGGCAATGTCCTCAACCTGCCTGTGGGGTCTGAAGAAACTTGCCTACAACATAGGATGAACATTTTGTCTTATTCTCCAACTCATAAACTTTATCTCCTCCCTTACAATCATTCCTTTGTCTCAGATTCACTGTTGTGAAATTTTAAGTACCTAACTCCACCACTCCTCCTTATCTCAAATACAGTATCTCAAAAAAATAATAAAAAATATAGCATCTCACTCAAAAATTTCAGCTCTTGCTCAATACTTGATTTGCTGGCATCCGCATTCGAACTCATACGATGAGATAAAGTGCAACGGGTTCGCCTCTCTCAATCTTTTCAAGTTTAAGAATACATTTGGCAAGTGTTTATTGAGTTGAGCAGATTAGGAACAGAAAGTAGAAGCAAGAACACATTAGCTCTGTGTCGGCCAACAGATGAACTAAGTTAAGACAAGTCTGATTGTGTTACTCTGGCAGGAAATCGTTTTTTTATCCAGCATTTTGCTGCAGCAACAGTTGCTTCACTGAATAAACTTTCAATACCATATATTCTTCTGTCATTGCTATACTTCAGTCAGGACCACGATAGTTAAAGGAAGACTGTCATTTCCATGTATAGTCATTTATATTTGCAGTGCACCTTTGTTCTGGGGAGTAAGGCTCCCTTATGGACAGAGAAGGCCTCAATTACAACAGATTAACAGATGAGACAGATTAAGTCAGAAACAGCACGAAAAGGGGGGGCGCAAAGCCGAGGAGCGGCAACTGTCGGTAAGCTAAAGCAGCTTAAATAGCATCCCGTGTTTAAAATTTGCCAACTGGATGCACAGATCTAACCCACAGCTACTAAGTCATTAGCTAACGTGGCCTGACTTTGTGGATTGCTTAAAGTAATGCTATGTTCCATTTAACCGAATCACCCCAAAGAAATGCATCAATATTATCGAAGCTTCAGAACCTTTAAAAGTACCCAGATTTGTTTGTGAAGTATAAAATACCCACTCTAAAATGCACATTTCTTTAAGAACCCAACACTAAAATCAAAAACACTTTTAGATTAAAAAATATATATCTTTCAGTTTAAGTGTGGACTGAAGTTCTGTTACTTTATTTTCTTAAATTACTTTCATTTTAATATTTTATATTGGGTTTACATGTGCACTCCCCTGCCCTGACGGTTACTTTAGGCCAGCTCTGTGGTAGTGACAGCTCATAGAAAATCCTTCAAAAACTCTTTTCAGTATAATAGATGTTATTAATGCACATTTTCTTTGTGCTACAGTATGCAGATTGGTAACTCATGAAGATGCTATCTGCATATTTAGTTTTGCTGTTGCAAAATGTGTTATTAACAAAATTAACAAAATGTGCATTTCATACTGGCAACAGCGATGTAATAAAAAGTTGTTTTTTTTTCTCTACCAGCATATCTCACCTGTGCTGCACTGCAGTGGGATGCAGTGGCCATTTCTGAGCTTGTGTCCTGGGCTGCATTGGAGGCAGCGATCTGTTGCAGTACAGATGATGCAGTGTGCAGGACACACATCACACCGCCTCCCTTCAGAGGCTTCAGAGTGGTGGGAGAACCCCACTGGGCACACATCCCGGCACTGACCCTGAAAGAGGTACCTGGCCACACCAAATGCATCTGGGTAGAGCAAGAAAATGTTTTTTGAAGGAAAAGAAATCTGGTAAGTGAAGAAGAAGGAGTGCTGATGCACAAAACAGCTATGAGGACATACTCAGACAAGGAGTCATACACAGGTTAGGACAAAGCATTTTTTCTGCAGGGCTTTAGAGAAAGGTTGCATGGATGTTTTGGTACACTGCAAGGACATTTGGCACAGTTAAACCCCAATTCACACAGGTCTAGAGACCAATCAGCAACCCACTTGCAAACTCACTGAGTTAAGTACATTTTTTTTTTTAGTTGCTGTGAATATTTACATATAAAAAAAGAAAAAAGATGAATTTGAGCTCTTTTAAATATTTAACATTTCAGAAAGTGTGTTTCAATTTAAATGAAGAGCATTTTAAAGTGGAGGTATAAAGTAGTACATGTAAAAAAGTAAAAGAAACCTTTTTTTATTGTGAATGTAGGGATATTAAACTTCAAAATTAACTAGGTAGTCTCTTTTCTCACAGGTAGTCAGTGAAATACCATCATTATGTGCTTCCACAGTAATGACATTTTAAAAAATCTGCGTGGCTATAATTTCATACACGTCTAGGCTTGTGTGTGCGTGTTCATCCATCTATATCCATGCTCCTTGTTGTCTTCTGCAGCTCCTTCACATTTTCCCCAATAGTGACAAGCAGGGGCACCAAACATGACTCTCAAAGGTCGCTATCAAGAACTGTACGCTCAGTATGTGGCTGTATGCATGTGAGTGTGACTGGCCAAGATAAGAGAGGTTATTTTGAGAGTCTGTTCAAACTATTATTGCTATGCCTCATTGAGTCTCAGACAGACCTGCAATTAAATGGAACCACATTTGCAAACACAGTCTGACAAGCTTGCCGGCTAATTGAGAGTGTATGCACATGTGAAGGTGACAGACAGTGTGTGTGCATGCGTGTGTGTGTGTGTGTGAGTGAGTGAGTGAGTGAATGTGAGAGAAAGAAAGAAAAGCCTG
>VUQJ01020939.1:14366-24660 GCA_015108635.1 Andinoacara biseriatus | reverse complement strand
ATATATATATATTTTTTACTACTTATTATTGGCTGCAGGTACAAAATACATTTCACTGTGCATTGTACTGTGTATAACTGCAGTTAGTAGCAATGTAAATGTAACTGTAAAGTAATTACTGAATTTAGTACAGTAACACATTCCATTGCTGCAAAGATTTAATGTGATTATTGTAAAGTTACAGTAACACACCAACACTGCCCAGAACCACTGAAGACATAATTTGGACCCCATAGAAATTAATGTAAAACAACTATTGCGCCATGCCTAGCAACACTGATTATTTACACACATTTTGACATGAAGGCTGCTATAATAAGAGCCAAAGCTAGCCAGATGAGTTGTTCAGAGCTTTTTGTTTTTATACCTTTTTTATTTTACAGCACCTGGCTGCTGCTTACACACTTATTTCCTATGGAAGCAGTAAGTGTATTTACTTGCTTTTTCATGTACTGAGTCCTGTGAAAATGTTCTTTTTCATATCACTGTACATGTTTAAAGTTGTAAAATGCAATGATTTGGTGTCCTTGATTGTGTTGCGCTAGGAAAACGCTATGAGCTGGGATTTGAACGAATAACCTTTTATCCCCTAGATGACATTAAGGGGCAATCTACTAATATTCAGGCCAGAGAAATAGACAACTTTCCATCTCAACTGGCAAAGGTCAGGCTGGACACAGGCCCCTGATATTGAAGGCCCTTTTGTCATTGCGACCACAACAAACAAGCAAGCCATTCTCAGCTCTCTGCTGGTGTAATTATGCAGCATGAAAACAAGCGTGACGATTTTAATTGTAATTAGAGGGGGAAAATTGGTGAAGGGACTGAGCCAACTGTATGCAACGAATTACTGCATGTGTGCATTTGTGTGTCAGTGACGGTCTATTAGTATACTGAGGACATACTCCTTGTGTATTTCCCCAGGGCAAGCACAGTCGCAGGCCCTTTCAGTTTTCCCTTTTTATGTGAATAATGAATCCATCACGACTGACACTTATTGAAATGGTGCTTCAAAATCAAGCGGTCAAAGGCCATATTTGTGGCATGTTTAGTCATAGATTAGAATGAGTGTGTTCCAGCGAGGTTATTCTACCTTTATTTAGCCAGTAGTTCATTAGTATTAGTAAATTTTCATCTTGGCTACTTAATATCTGTAGTGAACTTTACTAGCTGGTAGTGTTCTTGAAAATACTACCAGCTAGATAGCTAATTTGGAAGATGGCGCTTCCCCCCTAGCGCTGTGGTATCGTGGTTTATTCATATTGTCTTAATGGAGAATGGACACATGAATGGCCGGTCATTCTCTATATTTCTATATATCTGTCTTATAAGACAGTGCCTTTATCAAGGGCACAACGGCAGTACAATTGACCTAGGACGTTTGATAGCAGGAGAAACTGGAGCTTCCAGAGGAGACGGGTGCAAGCAGGAGGTGGCCCGGCCCTGCTCATACTTGGGAACCCCCTTGCTGTGAGGCAACACTGCCAACTTGTATTTGTTCAAACATCTCAATCAAACCATAAATGTCAAATTTATTGTGACATTTGAAGAAAGGTCAGAGGATTATCAAAGTAATTAGTAAGGTTTTTAGTTCTGGGCAGTGTGTACTACCACGACTCGAGTGGTGCCATGCTTAAAGTATAAAAGCAATTGTGTATTTTCAAAACCTGGAGTTTATGCACTAAAGCACAACCACATGTATTGAAACTGGAAGAAAATAATATATTCTAAATGGCTCTACATGTCCAGTTACTTGTTACTTGTATTCAAAATGGACCGTGAGATAGATTTTAGGTCCTGCTGTGTCACCTAACAATGAATGTGTTCTTAAAGCTGTGTGTAAAAACTCAGTTTGTGTTTCTAAGGGATTGTATTTTCTCCTCCTCGCCACAGACAAAGCATGATCTTACTCAACCCACCCCCTCTCCCACATCCCCACATTTGCTTCAGTCAAACGATTTATGTCTAATTACCGGGTATAAGCTCTCCACTTCCTCTGAAAGGCTTCATATTAGAAACCAAATCTTATAATTAACCCATCCTTTCACATGAAAGTAATGGCAATGCTCTGTGTTGTCAGAGGCCCATGTTGACAGTTCTGTGATCTCAGCACAGCCCTCCTGAACACTGCCTTTCTAAATATGCCAGCAGTTTAGGGAAAGATGAGCTGGCTAATGGACTGCTCACTAGTGGAGTGGAATGAAGAGATTGACCTTGAAGGGTTTTGTTTAGTTAAGTTGTCTGAGCGGAGAAAATGGCCTCCAAATACGAAAGTAGGGGAATGTGACCCACATGCCCTTTCATATGTGCCTAAATGTCTGTTTAGTTTAGATAAATTACACATTCGGAACAGCTGCCGGCCTATGGGGGTGACAAAAATGAAGCCATCATAGATGTGCCAAAAAACTGCAGTTCCTGAAATGGTCTTTTGAGGCTGACTACTTAAGAAAATCCGAACCAATCGACAACAGTGTTAACATGTCTACAGCCGTGTTGCACTTCGTTCAAACCAAACAGAGGATGATAACTTTTTTTAAATGACCTGTTTGACCACAGCATGGTGGTACAGTTGATGGCACTGTTGCACTGTTGTGTTTGGAGTTTGCGCGTCATCCCCGTCTCTCAGCGTGGGTTTCCTCCAGTTTTTCTGTCTTCCTCCCATTGTCCAGAGATATATATATATATATGCTAGCTTAACTGGTGACTCTAAATTAGCTGTAGGGATGGATGCAAGCAGATAAAGTGCTTAAAGGCCTGGAGTAAAGTGGTGTACGTGTGTGGTAAAACCCTAATGTAGCTTGAAGTGGAAAAATCGCTTGTCTAATTTAGCAGGTCAATAAGAATTGAAAACCTTTATATAAATGCCATTCCAGTACATTTCAGTAAATCTTATTAAGACCTGATGTCTGTATTATTAGAGGCAGTGCCACTTTAACTGGATGTGTAGATATTTTGGACTAACAACCTACCTAAGAAGTCTAGTATATCTTTCAGCATTTTTAATAGTCTAGTATTTTATTTGTGTTGTTATTCACCAATTAGCAAGCATCTGCATGTCTATGTATCCATGTACCTGTATCTATGAATTCATGTTGCTAACCAAGCTTGCCTGCATTAGCTGATAGTTTGGCACTCTACACTGTTGTCTAAATATAGTCCTGTCTGTCTCAGATGCCCTTAAAGATGAGGTCTAGGCTTCAGAATAACAAACCAATAAGAGATGTCAAAGTGGTAATGGCCATCTTTTATACACAATTTAATCATTGATCTAAACTACTTTTCACAATTTTTATCCCAAGCTTTCCTTTTCAGCTGATATTAATTTATTGTCACTCTCATTTTTTTGACCTGACTCATTCCTGCTTAGGTATACAAATGGGAAGGACAGCGCAGTGTGTTAGATAAATCCCAAGTTATTAACATTTTTATGAGGTGATTTCTTGAGTTCTAAACAACACTTGTGTAAAACTTGGCTCTCCTTCAGTTTGTTTCCATTGCTAACAGATCTAGGGGAGTTTCAGGAGTGGATTAGTGTTGCTGAAGGAGCTTGTTGACATCAGATGGCATGGGAACTATGAATCCACACACAAGGCTCACTGAAGGAGCTCAAGCAATCCTCCACCGGGCACGTAGAGAGAGGGAGAAAAACAAACAAACTAAGCCCAAAGTAAGTATCCACACAGTTGGCTTGTTCCCATAGACATTTGGTAGAGAGGAAGATGATGGATACAAGGACATTCTGGTTGTCAGTGATGGACTTGGTTGAAAATTTCCAATAATTCCAAACAATCTTAGTGGATTTGTTATAAGCTATTGAGACATTTTAAAGTCTGATAATTTGATCATAAAATGTTTTATCAAATAAAATACACAAATGATATGATTAAAAATATTTCAGCCAGCTGTGATCTGTGTCACCCCCTCTGCATGATACACCCCCAATGGTGCTCATGCAAACAGGGACGCTCAATGAAAGAAACATACAGCACAAATATGAGCCTAGTATGAATATTAATAAGAGTAATGACTGTGATCCACTGAGCATCAGACTGGTCTGTAATCCTACAGTAAACTCTTTCTAAAACCCAAATGAGTCACTATTATTACAGATAATCCCCCTAGTCTGGTTTTGTGTGACATGCTGGTGAATGCGGGGGTAAACTATAGACACGCACACACACACAAACACACACAAACATTGTTCTGTTTACAAACTGATTGCATTTCAGCTATTGTCTTAGTTGAACAGAAAACAGTGCAAAGCAGATGGCTGCTGTGTATAATGTTACAAAATTGCTTTCATCTTATTTATGTTGTGCTGGGTGAAAGCTGTCAGTGAACTGCCATCAGCAGGTTATTACGCATAGATTCACAGGCAGGCAGATATTCTAGTTGAGAACGTGAGCACAACAAGGGAATCTTCTCAGCCCTAAACCTGACCATAACCCTGTCCTGAGCTATTGCTCTTAAGCTGTTTTCAAGCATGACTTCTGGACTGAGAGGTGGGGTCTGGATAGAGCCAGCAGGAGGTCAGACTCATGATGCACATTCTATCAATGTAACCTGATACAATCATAGGCTGTTTACCAGGGACTTGGTACAATAATGTATATTTAGTGTTTGTGTATCCAAACTTTTGACTGGTACTGTACATCTCCTCCACATGATCACTAGAAGAAGTCTTCTGCACTGGACGTATTCTTACGCATGTTTTTTGGCGCCCTTCTTTAAGCAGAAAAGCATTGGGCTTTTGGCTACAGTCAGCATTATTACAGAAGATGTGATCATAAATTTCTGTGACTTTACACATCAAAATCAAACACAACCTTCACCCTCAGGGAAATCTCCATGAGCAGCTTTGCTCCGTTTTCACTGGAGAAATTGTTAGACGGCTCCCTGGAAGCCCTCTTCTGACCACTTGCATTCATGCATCTGCAATAGACATTGGAACTGCTCTGGTTTGTTACAGTGTTAGAATTCAAATTGAATTTTATTTTCAGGAAGAGGGTCAAGTATCAGGGAGCCTCATCTTACAACAAGTATGGAAAAAATATGAGTTGAGGTTAAGGTAAGGCTTTGGTGATGTGGCCATAAAACTCGGGTTTTCAAGGTGTTGTATGTTAGTGCACTGTGACAAGTGGTACAGTTTGGGTCATCATCACCAAATGTTCTCTCTTAAATGCCTCGGGACAGTGGAACTCAGCGCCGACAGTCTGACAGAATGGACTCTCAGGGAGCTATTAAGAGAATTTAAAAAAATAAATCCATCTGGCTGCACGCTCCTTAGCTTGAACTCTTTGGACTCTTAAACCTGAGACTGCTGTTTAATCTATTGACTAGGCAGGGACCCCTGAAAATCAGACCAATTTGACATAGAAATCGATGTTTGCACTCTGTGCATGGCGAAATTGCAGTTGTGCACATGCAAGTGGTCAGAATGGCACTTACAGTATTAATATCTTATTAAATATCGGCACTCCAAAAAAAAAAAAATATATAAATAAAACCTGCAAGTAGAGATCAGCCAATTTAAATCCGGTATGGTTTTTGTTTTTTAAAAGCAGAGTAACAGGATTTTACAATGGCAGGATTGGCAAAACCTTTGGTCCAGACTGAATTAGCATAATTAATGTTGGGTGAATCCAATGTCAACCTTCCCTAAAGCCGAGTTTAAGCAGAATCAAATGTAAACACGTATTCTCACAAGATTGTGCCAAAATAACCCTTCACGTGGCCTTCATGCAAGATTTATTCTGAGTGTGACCAGTATTTGTCAGTTAAAATGTCTTTAAAGTCTACGGAGTTTTTAGCACTGTGCTTAAAATATCTGAAAGTTTTTGGCTTCCTCAAGCTATACTTATTTAGCAGTTGCCAACATACACAACAACAGTGCATTAGTGCAGGAAAGCCAAATACTTGAACTGGGGTTACCTTGCTCATCCCTGCTTGCTTTTCAAACAAGCAGAGAAACCCCACCCTTCCCCCTAAACCTCTCTTGCACCCAGGTCCAGGAGGCTTGCCAAAAGCAGCCTAACACTAAACATTCACAGCACCGGGAAAGAGAAAGCAAACTCTGGGAAGGTACAGGATTGACGTCAGAGAGAGCCACATGTAAGAAATTCCTTCCTAATTACTGGGAATGCACAGGCTTTTTGTATTAAAAAAATGTTCCAGTTCATATTCATGTTTTAAAAATTGTCTCTTTGTTTTGTTCTTTCAGTGCTGCGTTAATTCTCTCTGTTATCATACATTAGGCAGCCCTAAAAATTAATAAACTTCTTAATGATTCTCTTTTTTTTCTTCCTGTGTTTCCAATTACTTGTTCTCCCCTTAGCCTGCCTTATTTCTGCTCCTCTTCTTCCTTCCTTGCTGGTTTTGCAACAGTTCTTCTTTTCAGGAATTCACTGAAAAGAGCAAAGGTTATTAAGTGTTTTCAGCTCGTCTTTCCATAACTGTTTGAATCTCGACTCAGCCAGTTAGGCTAACATTTTATTGCTGTTGCTTACGTTTACCTACAAAGTGTTTGTACCATAACTGATATAATTAGTGACTAATACACCATTACAGATGTCTTTGTGAGAGCAATAACTATTGTTTGGTTTTCCAGATTTGTGACCTATGGGCAATAGATGAAACTAGAGCCATTCCCTAGTAAACAATCTGATATATCCAGCAGGATCCTTAATGTTATATGTTGGCACTTGCCTTTACATGAGTTAGCACAGCTTATTACTGTTTTTTTGTGTATTTCATAACTTCCACGCTTAAGTGTTCTTCTGTGTTGTCTGTACAGTCATTTTTGTAGAGAATTAAACTGCCTCAGACTTCAAACCTTGGAGTTAAAATCTATAGATTTAGTGCATGCCTCAGTGTACTCCTCTTCTATATACTTTCAGATTTATTTCTTATTTTCAAAGTCCACCAATCATAAAAGGTCTATTTAAATTCTCTTATATGCACATCTTGACTTCACATATTTTTTTTGCTAGACCCTGATGGAGTTAGTGGAAGGCATGTCTCTAAAAATCAGTTCCCTTTTCACAGTCCTTGACCATATACCATAGTGCTTTAGCTTAAAGTAGAAGAGGATGGGCTGAGTGTAGAGAGCTGATTTAAGAGAAAGGAGTTTGATGGCAGTTTCACACACTCACAGGGAGGATTTGTGCAGAAAATGGAGATGGTAGGACGCTCAGGGATTTATGGAGGCTCCCGTATCGACCAGAGGATGACTTTGAAGTGTTTTCTTTCTCCCTCAGGAAGCATTTTATTAGTATGGAAGTGTTACTGATCAGGCACGTTTTGGTGGATGGCAGATGTTGGAGCCAAAATGAATGTTGGTGTCTTTCCTTCATGCAGACTTCTAGAGGTGGGAATCACCAGTACCAATTCTTCACTCATGATATGATATTATTGCTATTTGTCACCTTTTTCATCTGCAAATTATGTCTTCAAAGTTAAACTTTGTCAGTATCTGTTTTATCCAGTAACATAGTTATCTCACTTCAGTTTTTTGTTATTTCAAGAATATTTTAATTTATTTGATAAAATATTGATATTTTGTATACCTGTATTGATACAATATTGCCACCATTATATACTGTATCGCTATTTTTTTCTCCCACCCCTGCAGGCACTGTAGTTTGGTTCTAGTTAAGGCAATTATTTATTTATTTGAGAATTTTTTATAAAAATGGACAAGAATGTTACTCTGTAATCGCCATCATCAGCTCATTAACACAGCAGACTTGTAGATTTCTTTCCATCCACTCTGATCATGTGACATCTATGAGGCGTCGTCTCAGGGCCTCCTAATGCTGCAGGCATTTATTTGGGTCTTGCACTTCACTGGCTACAACACACACACACACTATTCCTGGAGGACATGTAGTATGTCACCCTAACCCCTGACACTGCCCAATAACCCTACGCTGCAGCCAACAGCACCTGAGGCTATGTGGCAGTGGGATCACTCACTTTGTCTCTGTGAGCTTCACTGCATCACAACATTTCAGTTCCTCTTAAACTTTCTCCTGCTCTTTCTTTCTCTGATTCTCATTTTTCTTTCAACTTGCTCCTAAGTTAGGTTCACAAACAACCGGGAGTTATTGGATAGGTGTTTACTGTTCTTCACAGGGGAAATTGATTTGCACAGTCTAAAAGCTTTTTTTTTTTTATTGCACTTTCATTGCTAAAACAAGATGAAAGTTTGAAGTGGATTTTTAGGTGGATGTTTGAAGTTTGATAATTTTATGTTACAATTTCTAAATTGTGTGGTTGGATATAAGCAACTTTGTGTTTTTTAATAGATTGGGTTTTCTTTTACTTGGCTTTATATGAAATATAACATAACTTAAATGATATTAATCAAACTTTGTTTTCTTAACCGCTGGTTTAGCAGGTAAGAAGCTGCCTGATCAGGATCTCTTTGGCTTGCTCTGTATTGGCTTTCATTGTTTTGTGCTAAATATGTAGTTGTTTGATTTATTGAGGGGTAATGACTTAATTAAATTTCCTCATGATTAACAAATGACCAAGGCTGCATGACCAAGGTTGCTCATCTGTCTGATCTTTCTAGAGTTGTTCTTGCTCATTATGTTGTTTTTAGCAGTTGTTTTATGATTAAGTTTGATTTGCTCTCATCAACAGTAGAGACATCTAGAGGTCTGATTAATCCAGCAATTTACAATATATGAAATCATCAAAGTTTAGAGAGCTCATTAAATCCAGATGTTAGAATGTTTCTCAGAGGTTATTGGAGACTAAACAAAAGAAGTTTGTGCTCCATCAAGTGGCCAGAAACATGACATAAATGAATAGTAAGGTTTCCTCTAACACTGTGTTACCATAAACTTTAGAGGGAAATAACAGATTTGCATAATGGGAATGTAGTGTGCAAAGATAAAATGATGTTCATTGTCTGTATCAAAAATGTTTGGTGTCTCACAGCTTTAAGATGCATTTAGACAGGAAACATCCAACCATTTATCTTACAACTTTCTCTGGACCTACACAAGGGCTTCTTCTGAAGAAGAAGCCTTTCGGATGAGAGGCAAAATGTCTTCAAGAAACAAAAAGAAGTCCAGTTGCCCTTTTTCAAGCTCCAGAGACTACGATGACCTGGATGACTGAGAATCTACACAGACATCTTAAAACTTTATGTTTGGCCCCCTACACGTCTAGCGGCCAGTCAGTGACCCCCTGGTAACCACCGGCAAAAACTCTGTATTCTGCAACCGGTTGACGAGTGGTTGCTGGAGGTTGCTAAGTGAACTTGGTCACAAAGAGGGTGCTACACCAAAGACCTCCTTGTGATTAATTTGATGGTTAGCAGATTGCTACAGCTGCCCATAGTAGTTTGTGTGAAAGACACTAACTTGTCTGCAAACACTTGCCAAGCAGTAGCGTGTGACGTGAACCATAAATTGAAACCTTTTGAAATGTATTGGTTTCATCAGTAAGATGCAGCTTTTACTTTTAAGGTAAACATGGTCCATTTCTGGTTTATATTGCATTTTTTCGAGTTTCGCTGCTGCTCACTGGTCGAATTTAATGTGAATTTAGTATCTGCGGTACCACATTATGTAATGCATGCAACAAAGAAGAATTTTGGCTTCCCAGCATTGGGTTTTACTATTATAAGTATTAGTTGTAGTTAGATGTGACAATTACAGTAAAATCAGGATGTGAGAGCTTAAATTGAAATCATGTAAACTGCTCACTACACAAACCTACAGGGTTGTTAAATTATTCTGCAGAGTTGGTGTTTCCAGATTCAGTAACATCCAGGTTATTATAGGCTTAAAACTGAAATGATTGTCCAGGATGGAGGAAAAGAAATTCCCCCTCCAACTTTTCAACTCCATATTATAGGATTGGGTGTCTGTGAGGTCTACCTATTAAGACAATGTAAGGAGAAGCAGGGGCATGCTGTTCACTTTCACTTTGTTTGCAAACCTACACATGTAAACACACAACCTATAGAGAGACACAAACTAATAGCAGGCTTCAGCAGCATGCACACAAACACACACACACACACACACAAAATTAACATGAGTCAACTTGACTTTACATGCTGAGAATCACACCCATATTCCTGGCATTGGCACACTCGGTGAATACAGTTCTTATAAAAACAACTCCAAGACACACAAAGGTGCAATTAACTCCAGAGGTTTACAGCTTGGTGGTGGAGCTAACTTGTCGTGACAGGTCTCTATTTGTCTCCCTCTTTTGTCTCCATCATGGTGGTTTCATGTGGCATTCAGTGTAGTATAAAGTGTCAAGACGTTAT